>JAUPFT010000006.1:50130611-50368111 GCA_036936625.1 Parnassius smintheus behrii | reverse complement strand
GTTGCCGGATTCGAGAATAACCGTGTCCTCCCCTTCTCTTCGGACCTCGGATAATCCTATAATATTCCAGCGCAACTTGTCTGTCTCTTCTTCCAGCTCCAGGATCTTCTGGTCAGTCCTCAGGGTACGTGCGTTAAATGTTGCCAGGTCGAGTCGTCGTAGGTGGCAACCGAACCTCCACCGGAGATTCTTAGCACCCCCTGCCCCGCCGTTACCATGGTTGCCACCGTAGCCAGGAATAGCGGGGCCGCCGGGGACTGGGGGCCGTGTATTTGTGTAATTGTTCATGGGGGGTATATTAGTATATTGCCATAGTTGCCACGCTTGGCGAGCGGGTTGGCAACCTCAGTTTTTTTTTTTCGTACAGTTGCTGTTATCAGGAAGATGCTGCTGCCCATCTCCTGCCTGTTTCCCTCCATGGTGGCACTACTCCAGAGGCGTGAAGCAGAAGTGCGGTGGTCTTGTTCTTTAAGAAAGGCGACAACGCTCTCTTGAAGAACTACAGATCAATTTCCCTTCTGAGCCGCGTCTACGTGCTGTTTTCGAGAGTCATTACGAATCGTCTCGCACGCAGACTCGACGACTTCCGAACAAGCCGGTTTCCGAAAAGGCTTCAGTACCATAGACCACATACATACCCTTAGGCAGATTGTACAGAAGACTGAAGAGTACAATCTGCCACTTTGCCTGGCGTATGTGGACTATGAGAAAGCCTTTGATTTCGTCGAAATTTGAGCGGTGCTACAGTCCCTTCAGCGGTGCCAAGTCGACTGTCGGTATATCGAAGTGCTGAAGTGTTTGTACAGTGGGGCTACGATGGTTATCCGAGTACAGAACCAGAGCTCGAAACCTGTCCAACTGCAGAGAGGTGTAAGACAGGGTGACGTTATATCCCCAAAACTCTTCACCGCTGCATTGGAAGACGTTTTCAAGCTACTGGACTGGAAAGGATACGGTATTAACAATTTACCGACGATATAGTCCTTATGGCAGAATCGCTGGAGGACCTTAGAACTATGTTCAATGACCTCAATAGTATCTCCCAACGGATAGGTCTTGAGATGAACATGGAAAAAACAAAGTTCATGTTTAATGTTCATGTCACACCTATGCCGGTATTTGTTGGGAGCACTATGCTCGAAGTTGATGACGAGTACGTTTACCTGGGATAAATAGTCCGACTAGGTAAGTCCAACTTCGACCGAGAGGTCAGATTCAACTCGGCTGGGGAGCATTTGGGAAATTACGACATATCTTCTCGTCAGGTATACCTCAATCTCTGAAAACTAAAATGTACAAACAGTGCGTGTTGCCAGTGATGACTTACGGATCAGAGACGTGGTCCTTCACTGCTGGCTGTATGAGGACGATCAAGTTCGCTCAGCGACCTATAGAGAGGGCTATGCTCGGAGTTTCTCTGCGTGATAGACTCAGAAATAAGGATATCCGCAGTAAAACCAGAGTGACCGACATAGCCCAATGGATTAGTAAGCTGAAGTGGCAATGGGCCGGTCATTAGCTCGAAGAACCGATAATCGATGGGGAAGAAAGGTTCTTGAGTGGCAGCCTCGTACCGGTAGGCGTAGTGTAGGGCGACCCCCCACTAGATGGAGTGACGACCTGGTAAGATGTGCAGGAAGTCGATGAATGCAGGTGGCTCAGGACCGTGCTTTGTGGCATTACTTGGGGGAGGCCTATGTTCAGTAGTGGACTAGTGAAGGGCTGTTATGATGATGATGATGATGATATAAAAATGAATCGCAAAATGTGTTGGTAAGCGCATAACTCAACAACGCCTGGACCAATTTGGCCAATTTTTTTTAAAAATGTTCGTTGGAGTTCAAGGATGGTTTTTACGGCGAGAAAAATGAGAATAATTGCCGGAAAAACCCTTAAAACAGCCCTTTTCTTTTTCCCATACGAACGTTTTCTAACTGAAACGTAGTCAATTTGAGCTTTATTGCTATTGTATAAAGTTCATATTAAATTTCTTTTGTTTTACTATCGGCACGCGACATAAAATGCATCAGTTTTCACGTCATTACATCAGTCAAATACAAATCGCGTTAGTTAAAGTTTTAATATCCCTATTTAACAGACATAAAACATTGGTACGGCTTGAAAGACTTCAAGTCAAATCATAGGTAGTTATCAAAAACATGATACATGGTCCCTATGGAACTCTTAATCAAAATTCACCGTGTATGATGGATAGTAAATGTTCAAAACGATATCCACGGATATTAATATCGGAAACAATTACTGGTAATGACGGTTATCCATTGTATCGTCGCCGATTGACAGCAAACAATGGACAACAACTGTCAAATTAAATCAACAAGATATTGAAATAGATAATCGTTGGATTGTTCCATATTCACCCATTTTGTCAAAGACATTCAAAGCACACATCAACGTTGAATCTTGCCATTCAGTGAAATCTATTAAATACATTTGCAAATATGTAACCAAGGGGAGTGATATGGCTGTGATTGAAATTGGGGCAGAGAATTCCAATGATGAAGTTACCCAAAACCAAAAGGGCCGCTATGTTAGTAGTAATGAAGCAGTTTGGCAAATATTTTCTTTTCCTATTCATGAGAGACACCCTCTTGTTCTTCACTTAGCTGTGCATTTAGAAAATGGAAAAAGAGTGTATTTTACAGCGCAGAATGCAGTACAAACAGCTGCTCAGCCAACATCTACGACATTAACCAGTTTTTTTTGAGACATGCCAAAACGATGATTTTGCAGAAACATTGTTATATTCTGAAATGCCAAAATATTATACCTAAAAAATATAAATCCTGGAATTGGATATGAAATCCTCAAGGAGATTTATACGACTGAAACAAGGAAAACCAGTTGCAGGATACCCAGATGTATATTCCACCGATGCGATTGGTCGAATTTATTCAGTACATCCAAGCATGCAGTTTGAGCTAGATGAGTGTTTTTATTTACGGCTGCTATTAGTCAATGTATGTGGCCCAACATCATTCCAATATTTACGAACTGTTGATGGTGAATTGTGTGAATCCTACAGAGAAGCCTGTCAACGTTTGCAATTGCTAGAAAATGACGCTCATTGGGATCAAACTCTCAATGAGGCTGTAATATCATCACACGCTAATCAAACACGAACATTGTTTTCGATAATCATATCTACATGCTTCCCATCAAACCAAATTGATTTGTGGATCAAGTACAAGGATTATATGTGTGATGATATTTTATATCAAATACGGAATAGAATGGGAAATCCAAATATACAAATCAGTGAAGAAATTTACAATGAAGCATTGATTTCAATTGAGGACAAGTGCTTGATGATATCAAACTATTAATTCAATTAGGTCTGGCCGCGCCTAATCGTCCAATGCATGATGCTTTTAACCAAGAGTTGCATCGTGAAAAACTGAATGATCTCAACACTTTGAAAGAATTAATTCAAACAAATCTTCAAATGTTGAATGGACAACAGAAGTATGTATTTGATACTCTTATGAAACTGGCGGGATTTACTTCTTAGATGCACCTGGTGGTACAGGAAAAACTTTTTTGATTTCTATAATATTGGCAACAATTCGCTCACAAAATAAAATTGCACTTGCACTCGCTTCGTCGGGAATCGCAGCAACTTTGCTTGAAGGTGGTCATACAGCCCATTCAGCACTAAAATTGCCATTAAATATGCAAAGCAATGAAACTCCAACCTGCAACATTTCAAAGAAATCTGCAATGGCAATGGTTTTGCAGCAATTTAAATGGCATATAAATATATAATACAATAAAATAATAAAATTATTTACTCAAAATAAAATTTGTTTTCGTAATAACTATAACTCAATGTCATTGTCAACTTTAATGGACACGTAAATAGTATTTTTATTCATATTGATTTCAAAACACACTTATTGAAAGTCAATCTTCGGTTTATTTACTAGGTACGAAAAATACCTCTGTCATGGGAAGAAACGGCAAGAAACAAAACATTTAACAATCACTTTTTATTTAGAAATAGCTTGGAAGCCATCAACTCATTCCAAGGGGTTATTTTTTTATCGTATAGGGTGACAGACGAGCACACAGTAAACCTGATGGTAAGTGGTTGCTGTGGCCCATAGACATCTACATCTATCCTTGATTACGAATCAAAATGCAGATGCGTTGTCACCCGTGAGGAATAAGATGGAATGCCTCGTTTCCAGTAAAACCGGAGACCGGTTCTCTACACTCACCACATGACACAAAGTAGCATTATGCTACTATTTTACACTGGTATTCTGTGAGAGCGTGGTCCTTCTCCAGTCGAGCTGACCCATTCGTGCAACAACTATACTACTAATATAACTGCAGCATGGCTCTACCACGTAACAGTTATCATTATCATATTATCATCCATAAATTCCAAATTTTCTTACAACGAATTTGAATTGTCTTGTTACTACAACTCATGTTTGCGTTTATTGTTACCTGTATAAATAGGATAATATTTTCCGTCTGCTGCATAGTACAATTATTTGTATTTCACCATTTCGAAAATCATTCAAATAAATACATCAACATTAAAACCGACTTTTCACGAACTAACTCGTTTCGGTATATAACGAATACAGAGTACATATTGACACGAATGTTCAGATTTCAGCTCAATGACTTGCTGCAGCTAAGTTATACATTTACGTCTTCAATTCCTCCAACGCAATATAAATATCATGGTAAATGTACATACTATTGCTAGTATTGTACAAATACACGTTTCATGAAGCAACTTGGTGTGTTTGTAATGCATAGTTCAAATCTTGGCTCACAAATCGATTCAGAGAACAAGACTTACTCAGAGAAGAAGCGGCAAGTAATTTTGACTTCTAATTACATATATAATTACGTTTACATATTGTGACGGCTAAATATTATTATTAATAATTAAATTCAATATAAAGGGGCGTCAAAATAGTTTTAAAAGATATATATTAAGCAATAAGTAAAATTAATAAACATAAAGTTAATATATATTTCAGACATTATCCCAATAACATAGCAAATTAAAGGCAAAATTATTGTTTCTCGTAATAAGTAAATTTATTATAAAAACTTGTAAAAATATTTAAAATAAGATAAATAATAGAAATACAAGTCAAAAAATAATATGAAATTAAGTTAAATAACGTTTATAAGATAATTAGAAAATTTGTTAAAAATTGTTTGAGTCATGGGAGGTGTTCGTGTATAAAAGAAAATATTTCTAAGTTGTGGAAGGAGTTCACGTATAGATGAAATTTTCTAAGTTGTTGAACGAGTTCATGTATTAAAGAAAATTTTCCTAAGTTATGGAAGGTGTTCACGTATAGACGTCTTGTATGGATGAGGTGCCGGAGATACATACCTGCAGTTGTACATATATATGGGGTGGTCGGGAGCCTGACTGCCTGAAGTACTGTAGCATAATGACTAGTCCTATATTAGGGACTTATGATATTAAACTCAATGATACAAAAGCAATACTATAGAAGGTCTCCATGATGAATTTGCATTACAATAGTAGGGTCGTGGGTTCGAACCCTATATATGAATGACTTATGAAAGTAAGGTCTATGATTCAAAAGCAATACTATAGAAGGTCTCTATGATTAATATGCATTACAATAGTAGGGTCGTGGGTTCGAATCCTATATAGGAATGACTTATGAAAGTAAGGTCTATGATTCAAAAGCAATACTATAGAAGGTCTCTATGATTAATATGCATTACAATAGTAGGGTCGTGGGTTCGAAACCTATATAGGAATGACTTATGAAAGTAAGGTCTATGATACAAAAGCAATATTATAGGAGGTCTCCTTGATGCATAAGCATTGTATGGGATGGTCGGGTGACTGACTGCTCCTAGTACTGTAGCAAAATGACTAGTCCTTATTAGGGACTTGAAAAGGAATATTATGGTGGCGTGTGTGCTGCTTCACGAGCAATTGGTCCGAGGTAAACTTGGACTCGCTAACCGATGTGTCCTAGACATATCATCTTAGTGCCGGTGGTAAGCGGGTTTGTTGTAGCAATACGGCTTTCCCGTGGACATCGCACACCCATACCGTTTGTGGGCGGCGTAGTAGCGCATAGCGATGCGTCGTCTATATTTCGGATTGGGATGATGAGTGTGTTTGGTAGCACTTTTAAGTGTAACAGGCATACTCAACTTCATGTCTTAGTGCATTAGCGCTATGATACGTGGAGTTTTGTTCATTGACGTCTTAGTAGCGTGCTACTATGATACGTTAGTGATATTTTTTATATAACAACAATACTAACTTTGTTGCCAAAGTCGATAGGAGTCATGTGGTTGTGTTGTGAGGGTGCGCCGCCCGTATGATAGTTGCATTGATGCTTACTGCTACTTGCGGTATTGCGTCTTGTGATGGATCTGCGGGTGTGCTGCGCCTGATTCGACGCATTCCTGTTGTTCTGGTCGATGGAGGTATACAATTAACATCTTAGTGTCGGTGGTAAGCGGGTTTGTTGTAGCAATACGGCTTTCCCGTGGACATCGCACACCCATACCGTTTGTGGGCGACGTCGTTGCGCATAGCGATGTGTCGTCTATCTTTCGGATGGGGATGATGAGTGTGTTGGTAGCACTTTTAAGTGTAACAGGCATACTCAGCTTCATGTCTTAGTGCATTAGCGCTATGATACGTGGAGTTTTGTTCATTGGCGTCTTAGTAGCGTGCTACTATGATACGTTGGTGACATTTTTATATAACAACAATACTAACTTTGTTGCCAAAGTCGATAGGAGTCATGTGGGTGTGTTGTGAGGGGGGCGCCACCTGTATGATAGTTGCATTGATGCTTACTGCTACTTGCGGTATTGCGTCTTGTGATGGATCTGCGGGTGTGCTGCGCCTGATTCGACGCATTCCTGTTGTTCTGGTCGATGGAGGTATACAATTAACATCTTAGTGTCGGTGGTAAGCGGGTTTGTTGTAGCAATACGGCTTTCCCGTGGACATCGCACACCCATACCGTTTGTGGCGGCGTCGTAGCGCATAGCGATGCGTCGTCTATCTTTCGGATGGGGATGATGAGTGTGTTTGGTAGCACTTTTAAGTGTAACAGGCATACTCAGCTTCATGTCTTAGTGCATTAGCGCTATGGTACGTGGAGTTTTGTTCATTGGCGTCTTAGTAGCGTGCTACTATGATACGTTGGTGATATTTTTATATAACAACAATACCAACTTTGTTACCAAAGTCGATAGGGATCATGTTGGGAGTATTGTGAGGGGGCGCCATCCGTATGATAGTTGCATTGATGCTTACTGCTACTTGCGGTATTGCGTCTTGTGATGGACCTACGGGTGTGCTGCGCCTGATTCGACGCTCTCTGTGGTTCTGGTCGATGGAGGTATACGGGTGGTGATGTCTGCTGGGATGTATGGGGGAGCTTGGAATGGTGTAAGCCCGACGATAGTCGTATTGATGCTTGTTGCGTTCTGCAGCATTGCGTCTCTGCGATGGTTGTTTGGTGGGACGCTATTCTCAATGGCGCTCTCTGCGTCTTGGTTTGACTCACACCTAAGTAGCTTTGCCCAAGTCGGGTCCCTTCATTGCGGGGCTGCAGACTGTCTGCCCTCCACGATGTTTTATATAACAACATAATATTATATCTCTGTAACTTTCCCACCTTTGAATGATTGAAGGCAACTTGTTGGTGGGTGAGACAAACATGATCGAAAATGCATTTACTCAACGTCAGTGACACAAACCCTTTCTGATGGCGAATTATTACTCTTATCTTATAACTGCCTTTTGGCTATATCTGCCGTTGTATTGGTTGGTGGAGCATATGTGTCGACCTCATGCGGGTGGTAGCTGGCGGGAGGATCTGAGGAGACTCTCAAGGCTGCGGCCGAAAGCCGCACAACGTGGGACCCCATTCCCTTGAGGTGAGCAGTAGTCTCATGACACGCTCTGCGGCTAGTAGCCGTGCTGATCATGCAATTGGTGGTAATGCCATACACTTACATCACGTCTGCAGGAGCGGCGGTCTGGCAGGTGGTGGCGCTCACGGAGGGTTTACGGCCAGTGTGCCTATTTGCCTAAACCGTGTGACGTACATTCACTGTGGCTGGATTCGTTCGTATTCTGTATGGCGTTTACACGCATTGACATGCGCGACTTCGGTCGATGTTTGTGCTTACGCACTAACAAGGGGCCAAGCCTCTTTTACTGGTTCGCCAGTTATTTTGCTGTGGACTACGGTCCAGTTCCCGAATTAGCGTTCCCTTCGGGGGGAGTGCATCAAAATGGTTGGCGCTCACCGTGCACGGCGTGTGTGGGGCCGTGTACCTCCCCTACATTTTTTTAAATAAATGTAGGAGAGCGAAGCCCTTGTATCGGGTATTTTTGTATAAATATATTGTGAGCCTTTTCCAAGCGGGAAGGGATAAATAATAATAAATTAAAAATGTCAACCTGATACAAGTGGAATGAAGACGTTTTATGTTCTTAACCTTTTTCGAGCCCTGTCTTCGTGAACGGGGTTCACTTAGCTTATAGGGCACTACCAACAGCTTTCAGTTGCTCTAGTGAATATTCATTCTTCCAAACGACACCTAAAGAACTAAGTTACTAAACAAACACAACGTAAATAAGGGTCCTAACTAAGACGATCACGCCAAAATATTACAAACGGCCTATTATTAAACCTTTAGAAAGATCATTTAGAAGGATCTAAACATAATTCATTAATCCTGGTCTCATATATATAATGTTATTTAAAAGGGGATATTTTTAATATTATAAAATTTTTATTTTATATACAATATATAGAGAGGGGGGGGATTCGTTACAATATTTTAAATGTATTTTATTATTATATCAGTGGCTAGATGTGATAGAGCTATGCGGAAGCTAAATTATGGTTGCAGCACGAATCGGATCAGAATACCAGCGTGGATTAGGGGCATAATGGTGCCGTGTTTTGTGTGGTGAGTGTAAAGAACCGGAGTCACTTTTTAATGGTAAGGATGCATTCTTTTTTAGGTCAGTGGTGACCATGCTTCTAAATTTTGGTACTTTATCGGGGACAGAAATGTAAGTCTGTGCCACTGCATCCACTTATCATGATTGCTCGTTTTTCATTCTTTTTTATAGGAGATGGGGCAAACGGGCGTACGACTTATTATATAATATATTTTATAGAAATAAACTTGTTTTTGACTTACTTGATGGTAGTGATTACTGCTGCACATGAACAACTGAACACCACCAGGTATATCAGATGAGTTACCGGCCTCTAAAGAAATAGCAGGATGTTTTCTTGAAGTACCCTAAGTCGTATCGGTCTGGAAAATTTTCTGGTGGTAGTTAACTCTACAAGGAAATTGTGCGAGGAATAAAACTTCTTCTAAATCGCACAATGGTGGACCGCCATAGAGATAGTATGAATGGTTTTGCGAGTGGTGAAATTTAACGGCTGAAAATAGTCTGAACAATTCCTTGGAGCACTCCCCGTAGTAGATGTGATAAGATACGCAAAAAGATCTTCGTAGTGCCAGTTATTCAAGCTGATCAGAAAGAACACCGAAGAGAGTGCACTGAAACGCAACTTGCACAAACTTGTGTCTCTAGGAGATTGAACTGGACTAGATTTAGTCACTTTCCAGTCCAAAGTTTAGTCCAAAACTTTGTTCAACAATATCTCGACTTAAGACACAAGTTTGTTCCGGTACTCGGCAATGTTTTCCCGAGAAATGTTGTCACGGCCGGTATATAAAGCATCACCAGTGCTGTCATCTGCATATCAATAAATGTTACTGGCTTGCAACGTGTCAATGACATGCAAAAAAACCGTGTTGGTGATAGCATGAAACCTTGTGGAACACCAGCGTTAATGGGTTTGTAATCGGAGCAAACACCATCTACTATAATCTTGATATTCCGATCTGCAAGAAAACTGTTGTTCCAATTGTATAATTTCTCGGAAAGCTCATTGTAATAAAGCTTCGAAAGAAGCGCATTGTGCCAAACCTTCACTATGTCGAAACAAATGGCTAACGTCTTTTTTATAGTATAAGTATGACAAACGAGCACACAATCCACCTGATGGTAAGCGGTTGCTGCTTGTCATAGACATCTACATCAATCCTCGATCATAAGTAAAAATGCAGTTGCGTTTTCATCCGAGAAGGACTAAAAAGGTATGCCTCTTTTGCAGTCAAAAGGGTCTTCGGTTCTCTACACTCGCCATACGAAACACAAACCGTTAAGCTGTTATTTTATGCTGGTATCCTGTGAGAGCGTGGTCCTTCCCCAGTCGAGCTGACCATTCGTGCTATACTTCTAATATAGCTACAACATGACTCTATCCCGCCCGCCTCCCGTTTAGACTCCACTGCCTCCGCCTATCTACCAGTAGGTAACCTAGAAGGTCACCAGTACCGGATAAAACGCGTTAAAACCGGTGCTTACTCTAGAGCACACGTATTCAGTACAATAGGTGCGACTAAATTAGGCCCAGTCGTCTTGTTGACATCCGGAGAGATAAGTGCTTTGCGTACGGAGCACCGCATAAACAGCACATTCTGCATGGAGCACTTACACCGCGGTGTTCTTCCCGTCATTGAGAATCGAGTTGGACGCAGAGAGAGAGAGCTTAGAAGATCGGTTTTCTCTTTTGCGGCATTAGCCCGTGAGTCATCCTCCCTGTGTAGAGATGACAGAAGTTGCCTTGGACCGCCTTCCCAAGAGACCAGAATGCACGTGTCAAAGTCTCAAAGTCGGACTAGTTTCTCGTCAATTCTGCCTATGTGATCTGACTTTGCCTTGGAAGTGACACACCTGGAGGCCGAATTATACTTTTTTAAGAGCGCTGGTGTTTTCAAAACAAGACGTTGATGCGTCAGCTTAGGCCCGCTAGGACTCCTGCTTATAGCGTGATGTAATTTTACAGGAGCGACCAAACCATGTCTGCGTTCTGCTTCCGATAGGCACTACAGATGATTATATAAATAATTTCATTTCCTGAAGTACCGCATAAGCGACAAAATCAGCAACAAAGTTGGTATCATCCGGCGAGTAGCAAACCTGCCCAAAGGTACGATGCAAAAACAAAATCATTATTATAAACACTCACGCCTGTCACCCAGAGGGGTAAGCAGAGACTACGGACTTCCATTTGGCACGATTCTGACATACCTCTTTCGCCTCCTTTACATCCATATATCTACGCATACATGCTCGTCGGTTAAGGGTACTTCTAACGTGGCCCATTTTCAAAATATCGCCAATTTGGTCGATAAACTTTTTTCTAGGGCGTCCCTTTCCGACTCGGCCATTCACATCTGCGATATAAATTTGCTTTGTCACTCTTTCCTCATTCATTCTTTCTACGTGACCAAACCACCGAAGCATTCCTTTCTTAATCCTGGTCACAACATCATCTTGCATACCACATTTATCTCTTATCATGCAATTTCTCACCCTGTCATTCAGATTAAACCCTAGCATATTCCTTAAAGACCGCATTTCTACAGCATTTATTATACTTTCGTGCTTCTTCTGCCACACCCAGCTTTCACTACCATACATTAAAGTAGGGACTAACACAGCATGAATGATGAGATTGAAAGAAAAAAGGCAGAATTTAGACGTCTAAATAAGAGAGTAAAAGAAGTTGTTGAAAGGAAAAAGAAAGAAAGAACGGATAAGAATGATAGAAGGATATCTGATAATTTCCAGGCTAACATAAAAATGTTCTGGAAACTCGTAAGAACTGCCAGGGGAAATACAAAACAGCCTATAATAAATGCTATAAGAGACGAGAATGGATGTATTCTGAATGATGAAGTTTCGAATTTAAACAGATGGAAGGAATACTTTGAAAGCGTGTTTATGAGTGAAGAGTCGTATGAATTAAATGAAGTAGAAATTCCGAAAGAAGTGGAAAGGGGTATGGAGATAAGTGTAGATGAAATAATGAAAGCAATGAAAAGCATGAAAGCAGGTAAGGCAGCTGGATATGATAGAGTATCACTCGAGATGCTAAGGGCTGGAGAGGGAGTGGTGGCAGGCCTGCTGTACACCTTGTTTAATTTATGTTGGGAATTAAAACGGGTACCGGATGACTGGTGTAAAGCAGTTATAGTACCAATATATAAAGGAAAAGGGTCACAGCAGGACTGCAAAAACTACCGCGGTATCAGCTTGCTTAGTATTGTGGGTAAACTGTATGCTAAGGTGTTAATTGAAAGAGTTATGAAAGAAACTGATGGAAAAATTTGGGATGTGCAAGCGGGTTTTAGAAAGGGAATGGGGTGTACAGATCAAGTCTTTTCCATGCGCATGATTGCGGAGAAGTTTTTGGCCAAAAACCAGAAAGTTTTTTGTGCGTTCATGGACTTGGAAAAGGCTTATGACAGAGTGGACAGGAATGTGTTATGGCAAACACTGAACTCATATGGGTTGAGCGCTGGTTTGATACAGGCATTAAGGTCTCTTTATAGGGACTCTAGTGCTTGTGTCAGGATCAATGGGGTCTACTCGGACTGGTTTGGCATCCAAAAAGGTGTCAGACAGGGCTGTGTGGCTTCCCCTTGGCTGTTCAACCTATTTATGGACCGGTGTTTGCAAACTTTGAAAGATGAAGAATGTGGGTTAAGAATGGGCGAGTTAACCGTCAAATGCCTTTTGTATGCCGATGATCAAGTCATACTTGCGTCATCGGCGGCAGAGTTGCAAATGATGGTTACATTAATGAACTGGGAATTGAAAGAAAGGGGAATGAAAGTGAACGCAAGTAAGACGAAAGTGATGGTTTTTGAAAGAGAAGAAAGCAAAACGGTATGTGAAATAAGAATAGAAGGAGAGTTAATTGAGCAAGTGGATGAGTTTGTGTATTTGGGATGTGTATTTAACAGGGATGGTAGATATGATAGGGAAATAGAACGACGAGTAAATGCAGGGAGTAGAGTGAATGGGGCACTACACTCTATTATGAAGAACCAGAATGTGTCAAAACAGGCACGTATGGTAATTCATAATGCTGTGTTAGTCCCTACAAAATCATATTCTGTCAAAATCACTTGTAGTGCAAATTACGGCTGCAACAAGCAGAAAGCGACCGTTAGCGTTAATGGCACCGTACACAAGATCAGACAATGGTCCATATAGGCAAGAACCAAAGGGCATCGACGGAGACTTGATATCCGTCCAGATGAGAGGTCAGCAGAAATTCCAACAGGAAAGGTACATGATCCTTCATATCTGGGATCCTTGTAGACAAAGTAACGAATTGTGTCACACCACATGCCGAGGGGAAGTCATCAGAATATTTATCCGCATGATTAGTTAAACAGGAACCGAGCCATTCAGCGTGGCGGGCGTTAAAATCACCAAGCATCATGATTTCTGCGGATGGATGATAAAATTATAAGTCGGTCTGTGTCGGCAGTACCGCTATATGACTTACAGGGGCACCCGTAGACGCGAATATTTTCATCGCTGTCTACGCGCAACCATAGGATAGACAGGTCCGTACCTTCAAGACTGCCAAGAGGTTAAAAAACAGATGCCCTCTCTGACGTATACACAAACGCCAGCTCGGGGCATAAAGAGTTAGTCTAGAGTGGAATTTTATCCCTCCCCCCCCAAATAGGCGGGGCAACCTGTGAACTCACGCTCAGGAAGATTAAGGTAGCTTGGGCGTGAATTCTAAGCGAGAGATACTCCATTATCAGGGGTGCTATCATCACCTTGAATAGCAAGTCATTTGGTTTTGCTACCATGTCGAGTTGGGGGAGGGGAATTGAGCCTCCGGCTACCTGCACTTAATAGACAAAATGCAGAAGAAAACTTTTATTTCAAGTTGATATTCTGTGAGGCCGTGGTATAACCCCGATAGAAGCCGGCCCGGTTGAAAACCAATAAAATCTCAATACTAGACAAAAAGTCAATCACAACCAACAATGTAGTCCATCCATTGCAGCCTATTAAAGTCTCTCAATATAAATCTGTTAAACATAGCCTGCCCCTTAGCCTCATAGAGGGAAATTTACCATAGTTTGGCAACCGCATATTTTTATTTTATAATTGTTGTTAGGAAGATGCTACTGCCCATCTCCTGATTTGTTTTCCTCTGTCGGTTCTAAGGACACCCACGAGAAATATTGTATTAGTGGATACTCTTACAACGTGTTTTACAATCTAGTGCATTTGCATTGTCAGCAACTCCAATGAAACATTCAATGAAAATATTATAATATTGGAGATCTGCAAACTTTTAACGTACTTATACATTTATATTTATTTTAATTTTTGCTAAAATATACAAACAGTTTATTAAAACTTTTAATTGAAGTTTGAGTGACTAGTGACATTGTTTCATGGATGACATATTTATCATGGTCTAACGTTTGCTATGCGGGTTCCTAACCGAAGTTTTTTTCATGATTTTGAGTTGTCATCGGAAAATCTTTTGTTGCAGTTCGTTTTGTCGTCTTTTACGACACCAACTTGATTATATGGGATGTGGTTTGTATACAAACACCACCACAAAGACGAAACAGTTTTGTGTATTACAAATAATTAATATGAGTACTCTATTATTATCAAAATTCAAAATATTTTCTCAAAAACACTTCCTCTTATAAGCGAAGGTGCATTACCGCAAAGTAAAATTAAGACAAACGGCTTCTTTGTAAACCACGTTAATATACTAATTTTTGAACTACATACGATCCAATCCATCCACATTGATTTCCGGTTATTTAATATTAGTTTCAAACTTTACGTTCCCAGTTCAAAATAGTACAACGTGTAGTTTAATTTTTCTGCATTTTTTATTTATTCTTTTTTTAAGTTCATAGCTGAATATGTTACATCTTTTCTTTTGAAATTCAACGTCAATACTTTTATTTAATTTATGATTTTTAATGCTTTACTGTTGAACATAGGCCCCCCTAATGGATTGCCTCATAGGGGGTATATTTCCCATACTCGTAGTTGTCACGCTCAGCACGCAGGTTGACAACCGTAATTTTTTTTATTTGTTATTAGAAAGACGCTGCTGCTCATCTCCTGAATTATTTCCTTCTGTCGCCTCTTACGATACCTTCGGGATGAAATGGGAGAGTGTATGTTCTTACACCGCCCCTACTTAAAGCGTTAATGGAATGGAAACAATACATTCGATCTGGGATCTTTAAAAAAAATGCTTCAATTATATTTTCAATTGCCTTGATTGCCACGCTTTGCGAATGCAGAAGTTGTCGAAGCTGTAAACCTTTGCCGCTGCTGTCCACTGTTCGTCTGGGTCTCATATGTCCGAACCACACTAGGGAACTTTTTGCCTGATAGAGACCACTTACTCACGATGCAACCATAATGTATGAACAACGTCTCTAGTGTTAATATCCAAAGAGTTTCAAAATAAAACAAAATGATATACGTATGTAATACGGTGTAGCAAGGATTAATAATATGCGAATTTATAATAATCATTATCGATGTACCAAACTTCAAAAATATTTGACCTACTAAACATATTTTTATAACCTCTGCTTGCATCTCAATTTTTTAGGGTCGAGGACGCAATAACAAAAGTAATCAACAGAAGAAAGTACTATATGGGTAGGTTAACAAATATTCAAAATCAGCTTTTTTTATAGAAGAAGGGGCAAATGAGCATGCGGCTCACCTGTTGTTAAGTGACTACCGCCGCCCGTGATCAACCGCAACACCAGGAGAATTGCGGGTGCGTTGCCGGCCCTTTAGAAAGGAGTAAGCTCTTTTCTCGAAGGTCCCCAGGTCGTATCGATCCGGAAAAATCGCCGGTGGTAAACTATTCCACAGAGAGGTTGTACGTGAAAGAAAACTCTTTGTGAAACGTACAGTGGTGGACCGCCGAGCATCCAGATGGTGTGGATGGTATCGGGACGTTTGCCGTGTAGTGCGTTCACGAAATTTGGCGGCTAGGATTAATCCGATGCCTCAGAGTACTCCCCGTGATAGATGCGATAAAATACGCAAAGAGATGCAACATCTCTTCGCGGCGCCAGTGAATCGAGCCGATCGGAAAGCACTCGGTCGTCGACGATTCGAGCCGCTCTGCGCTGGATGCGGTCAAGTGGAAGGAGCTGGTACTGGGGAGCCCCAGCCCAGAGATGGGAACAGTATTCCATGTGCGGCCGAACCTGCGCCTTGTAAAGTTGCAGGCGGTGTGCCGGCATGAAATACTGTCCCGCTCTGCTGAGTACGCCAAGCTTTTTAGAGGCCAATTTGGCCTTCCCTTCCAAGAGACCACGAAACTGCACATCACCCGATATGTCGACGCCGAGGATTCCGATACTGGCTGAGGCAACAAGGGGAGTGCCTTGAAACTGAGGGGATACGACAAAGGGGTTCTTTTAGCGGTTAGCGCTCAAACTTGTGTCTTCTGGGGGTTAAACTGGACTAGATTTAGTCGCCCCCAATCCGAGACTCTATCCAGCAGAGACTCGACTTCAGACACAAGTTTTTCCCGGCACTCGGAGACGTTTTTCCGAGAAATATTGGCTCGGCCGGTGTAAAGACCATCACCAGTGCTATCATCTGCATAGCAATGAATGTTACGGGTATGCAACATATCATTGATATGCAGAAGAAACAGCGTTGGCAATAGCACGCAGCCCTGTGGAACACCAGCATTAATAGGCTTGCAATCGGAGCTTGCACCGTCTACAACGACCTTGATGCTCCGATCTGCAAGAAAGCTGGTGATCCAATCGCACAATTTCTCGGGAAGCCCATAGGAAGGGAGCTTCGAAAGAAGCGCTTTGTGCCAAACCCGATCGAAGGCCTTCGCAATGTCCAAAGTAACGGCCAATGCCTCCCCCTTGAACTCTACTGCCTCCGCCCATCTGTGTGTGAGGTAGACCAGAAGATCACCAGCTGACCGACCACGGCGAAAACCGTATTGGCGGTCACTAATCAGCTGGTGATCCTCAAGGTACCTCATGAGCTGGCAGTTTACAATGGACTCCATTGTTTTGGAGAACAAGGAGGTGATGGCGATTGGCCGGTAGTTGGACGGGTCAGAGCGCTCGCCTTTAAGGGATCGGGTGGAAGTAAGCCATCTTCCATGATTTTGGGACTACGCCTAGGGAGTAGGAGTACCGGAAAAGACGCGTTAAAACCGGTGCCAACTCTGGAGCACACGTCCTCAGCACAATTGGGGGGATTCCGTCAGGCCCACTCGACTTGTGGATGTCCAGGGAGAGGAGTGCTTTGCGAACCGAGTGCTGTGTGAAGTGCACTTCCAGCATGGAGCACTCACACCGCGGTATGGTCGGCGGCGTACTCCCCCCGTCATCGAGAGTCGAATTAGACGCAAAGAAAGAGCCTAGAAGATCGGCTTTCTCCTTTGCGGTATGGGCCAGTGAGTCGTCCCCCCTGTGTAAAGATGGAAGAGATGGCTGATAGAAATTCCCCTGGACAGCCTTGGCGAGAGACCAGAATGCACGGGTTCCAGAAGGAAGGCGAACTAGTTTCTCGCCAATTCTGCCTATGTGCTCTGACTTTGCCTTGGCAATGACTCTTTTGAAGGACCTAGAGGCGGAATTATACTTCTTTTTTAGAGCGCTGGTATTTACATCCCGGGACGCTGATGCATCAGCCCAGGCTTGGTAGCACTCCTGCTTATAGCATGATGCTATTTTACAGGAGCGACCAAACCGTGGCTGAGATTTGCCTTCAACGGGCACCACAGAGGAAGGAATAAAAAGTTCCATACCCTGAAGTACCACATCAGCAACAGAATCCACAACAACGTTGGGATCATCCGGCGAGAAGCAAACCCGCCCCCAAGGGTAGGATGCAAAGAAAGACCGCATCTCATCCCAATCGGCTGACCTATAGTGCCAAACACGGCGGCAGCCTGCAGAATGCAACCGCGATTTCAGCGTGAGTGGCACCACACTCCGGACCAGACAATGGTCCGAGGAGCCTAAAGGGGCGTCGACGGAAATCTGATATCCGTCCGGGTGAGAGGTCAGCAGAAGTTCCGACAGGGAAGGACCGTGATCCTCCACATCTGGAACCCGCGTAGGCGAAGTAACCAGTTGTGTCAGACCATATGCCAAGGCAATATCATGAACAGATCTCCTCGCATGATCGGTTAAACGTGAACCAAGCCATTCGGCGTGATGGGCGTTAAAGTCGCCGAGGATCACGATCTATGCGGAGGGGATCTGCTATAGCAACGAATCTGCAGCCATTTGGACGTGGTCGAAGAGTCGGTCTGTTTCGGCATTACCGCTATGGGACCTATAGAGGCACCCGTGGACGCGCGGATGGTCGTCGCTGTCTACGCGTAGCTTAAGGAGGGACAGGTCCGACCCTTCAAGTCTGCCGAGGCGTCGAGAACGAGACACGAGACATCCGGACGAGCAGAGCCGGTCTCGCCGTCTTGAGATGGTAGTGGGCGGCGTTTAGGTTAGAGTGAAGTCCCCTGATATTGCAGAAATTCACGGACAGCGTGGCAGGGGTCGCCTTGGTCTTGTTGCTCCGTTTGCCCCGAGCAGTCGTAGTCTTGAGCGGAATTTTGCCCCCCCCCCCAGTTTACGCGGGGCAGCCTGAGCACCCACGCTCAGAAGTGGAGAAACATGGTCGTGGATGCTCAGCGAGGGATTCTCCAGGGGTGCTGGTACCCTCCTGGGGTAGTGTATCATTATTCGATTCCGCTACCATGTTGATGGGGGGAAGGGGGATTTGGGCCTCCTGCCACCGCACTCACCAGACGAAACGCGGAAGCGGAGCTTCCACTTCACGCCGGTATTCTGTGAAGTCGTGGTACTACCCCGGTTTGAGCCGGCCCATACGTGCAACAGCAAAGCTGCCGCGTGGCTCTACACCCCTGTTAGAGGAGCTAGCGGAGGTAAGTGTTCCCGAGCAGCATCTGAAACTGTTACATAAATGTTAGAGAGCAAGATAAATTTTTAAAATTTTAGAACCAACGACTTCTTTTACTGAAATCTCTGTAATTGATATACCTGAAAATAAGTTCATTTTGTGTTGTACACATTGAGCCTATTTTCAAATATGTAAATTGAGACAATTATTCTGAAAACGTTGGCACTTAGAGCGTTTAAACTTATTTCTCAGTTACGCTACAAATGGTATACGACTGAACCCGATGTAAAAATTAACGATGTAGTTTTACTAAAAAATGATGATCCCCCCCCCCCCCGCCATTAAATTGGCCGAAATTAGAGCCATTGATGTAAAAACCAAAAATGGCTTATTTGCCCGGCCAATAAGTAAAATTGTACCTTTGCTTGTAGAGTAACTTAAATGTTGTTTTTATTTTCTTTTTCGCTATTGTATAATAATTGTTTAGTAATTTAGTATAAGAAAGTATAACTACTTACATCGGTGTGTATCATTAAATTTGTTTCAATCATTCATGTCTTATAAAATTATTATTTTTTAAATTAGTAGTTCCGTTTATGAAAATGTACGCGTTTATGTACGAATAGAGACTTTAAATAAGTTTGGTATAGACTAGTACTTTACTTAACGCTAGGTTGCTTTACTGTCACTTACAATGTCGATTATGTTACTAATTCTAATTACTACTTTGTATAAAAAGCATAAATAATTATTGTTTCTTGTATTTTTAATTTATTATCTAATTATTTTGTAAATATTTACTTATTTGCTAATAATTGGGCTAAAGGTTTATTTTCTTGATTAATTTTGGGAATAGTTAAATACTTTGCCTTTGTTCCGGGGGTGCTGAATGTTTGTAAATGGAACGTATTTGAAAAAAATATAATTGTTTTTTGTTGACGTAAACTGTCATAAGTAAAATAAAAGGGCACTTTTATTTTTTACTAATGACAGACAGACGTTTTTTTATTTCTATATTTTTTTAAATATATACAAGGACACATTTGCACATTTATTATTAATCGATGATATATGTAGCTATGTATGGGCCGCAGCGATCCCAGCCTCCACATACCATTAGGAGGATTCTGTACTATCACGCTTTTTCTATAAAAATTAAAGTCTAAGGTTTTTTTGGAAATTTTACTTTGACTTTTTATTAATGGTTCATAAAGAAAAAAGCAAAATCTAATAGCATTTTTTATGTAATAGAAAATTAAACCTTAAAAATTGGCAACAATACCAAAATATAGCAATCATGAACGTATACGTGAATTCATCGTGCAAATGAATTAGTAGAGAAACTACAGTGTGATTTTCTATCTTTGCTTCATTGAAAATCTGTTCAACAGAAAAACGAATGAATAAACGTATTGATACCGAGATCTCTCATTTTATTTTACTTACTATATTAAGAAGATACTTTTCTTAATAAATATAGGTATAATGAGTAAAATAGTATTTATTAACCAATATAACCGTGCTCGTGTAAGATGAGCACACAATATTCACCGTTACAGCCTAGCAATAGTCCACAGCTGAACATAGGTCTCCCTTTACATTGTGGAGGGAGGATATTTGTCATAGTTTCTACGCTTATAGGTGGGTTGGCAAACCTAGTTTATTATTTTTTAGTTGTTATTAGGAAAATTCTGCTGCCAACATTGCAATAAATAATGCAGCAAACATTTCTTAGAATATTTTATTGCATATCTTGATTTTTATTATATACTATTTTGATTTTTACCATACAGATGATTATAAGAAATATAATGTCCAGTTGATATTGTAATATGTTATCACAAAAATTTTGCACTATCTGTTTTGTTTTTGAACTACATGAGACTTTCAAAATTGCCTGCAGCGCCATTCGCCGGATATAGCTGTGGCTCTAAGCCGAGCAATTTCCTCTGTGAACACACACTGATGCTATTCGAATTTTCGCAACAGTATGCTTCCAATGTTATTCTGGAAACTTTTGACATAATAAAATAATATATATGAATACTAGCAATGCGCCCCGGCTTCACACGGGTAACTTTTTGATCTCGACAATAGAGCCACCCATCGCCACCCATTCACAATCACATTTTATGGTTATTGAGTAAAAAAAGGTCAAATTAATATCCCTCAAAATAATCGTTAGATTTTAAGCTTCCAAACTAGCACGTCAAGCTGAAACTTCTGTAGATTAATCTGACGCGCTCGAGGGTGGCGATTTGTATCAGTACGATTTTTTTATACATTTACAAAATTCGCTACGAGCATGCGTTACTTCTGGATCGTCAGTATTTTTAATGGGAGCATTTCTAGGGTTCACTTAACATCCTTTTTGAATATATCACGCGCTGGAATTAATTTTTTAACATCTGTAGCAGTTTGTAGTAGTTTTTACATTTTTGAAAATCTGTAGACACTTCCCCCACCAATGGAAGGGGAAATATTATGTAATTTTTTTCTTACTATCAACCAATCTACGAAATCTACTAGGTCCAAACGACGCTCGAGTAAGTCTCAATTTAGCATCAAGGACTCCACTACTAATATTAAAATAGGAGGAAAATAACAACTACATCATTCGGAAGGAACTATGTCGTAAATGTGCAGAAAAAAATGATGTGTGCATGTTGCTGTAAAATAACGTAAAAATACACACATTATTTTTCATATTAGAGACTTTAACGTTTTTATTCTTGAATTTCTTCTAAGGTATGCATGTAAGTACTAGTTTTATATATTATATTTTAACGAACGATTTTATATATTATATTTTAACGACAATTATTTCAAAATCTTCGTTGTAGAATATTATTAAAATGTAAAAAAATATCTCATTGATTAAACCTATTTTACGGATTTTATCGCGTAAGAGTAGTTTTATTCAATGTGTAGTGTTCGCGGTTATGTAAGAAATCATTCACATGTCTTAATTAATTATTCACAAAAAATACATCAATGTAATAAATAAAACCGAAAAATATCTAATCTTTTCTTAAATTTCTTTTGTAACTGTTTGTTAAAAATAATTCTTAAAATTTAATACTATATTAATAAGGGGTCTATAAATATCTTTCTCTCTTACTCCTACGCTAATAACAAAGATTATTTATCGCAAATTTATGTTGGCCAAGGGTTTATCTATGAATGGTTCCGTTGAATTTATGTATCCGTACCCTCGCCTTGGTAGTTAAAATCGATACCGTACTATAGTAAAACTATTCACTATTACGAATTCAATATGAAATAAATAATACGCCCCTAACTTCGAAATATTTCTACTTAATAACTTGCTTTCTAACATGATTATTTAAATGACTCGTGAAAAGCAGGAGCTCATTTCTTGATTTAATGTATTTTGTCTTTATATATTTAATGTAATACATTAGACACGCAAAATGATATACAAAGGCAGAATTCAAATCTAAGTTATTAATTTTACTTTCAGATAATACAACCTTTCTAAGATTAGGTAACCGATTTTGTAATATTTTTAGGTCAAGTGTTAACTGTGGTGTTAAGTTTTAACAGTAATAGATAGAGCCACGTGGAAGCTTATGTAGACGCACGGATGGGCAGCCTGAATCGGGGAGATACCACGACCTCACTGAATACTAGCGGAAGTAAAAGTATTGCAAATTTGTGTCTAAAGTGGAATCGTTGATAAATAATCTATTGGATTGGATATGACAAAATATAGTCAAGTGTTATTCTCAGAAGACACAGGTTAGCACATTCACAAGCTCTTTTGTCTTATCTTCTAAATGTGGAGATAGCATCGGAATCCTCGAGGTCGACATATCGATTGACGTTCAGTTCTGAAGTTACTTGGAAGTGAAGCAAAATTTCCTTTATCATCCATACCATCTGTGAGTGCTTAGTGGTCCTTCACTGAACGTCTTACTGGAAATTTTCCTCACATGGTTTCTGTGTAGAACCACCCGCGATTTTTGGACTGATACAACTTAGAGACCTACAAAAACGAGATAACAGCTTTTTAAAGGGCCGGAAACGTATTTGAAACTGTTCATGGGTAGACCCCTGGTGTTGGAGTTGTTTATGAGCAGCGGGTAGCGGTCGAAACCTACCATCAGTTGATCCGCATGATCGTGTGCCCTCAGTTCCTTTAAAAAAGCGCATTTTCTCCAGTGTATTTTATAAAATACTTACCAAATTACCTAAATGAAATGTTTATGATAGTTTTTAAATAGTCTTAGTAGTGATTTTATATGATACGTATAAGTTTTTGTTACGTATACGTCTTAGATGAAGTAAGAAACAACAAAAATAACTATTCGAATGAATGAACTATATTAAGGCGGAAGCACGAATGGTTTGCCTCGATCGAGGAAGGACCGCGCTCCCTCAGCATACCAGTGTAAAATAACAGCTTAATGTCGCTCTGTTTTTATGGTTATTGTAGTAATTCGGAGACCCTTTCAACAAGGATTCATCAAGGATAAATATAGATATTTTCCTTGACGTCGACATATCGAGTTACGTGCAGTTTTGTGGTTACTTGAAAGAGAAGCCCAAATTGCCCTCTAAAAAGCTTGGCGTGCTCAGAAAAGCGATACATTGTTTCATGCCGGTACACCACCTGCAACTTTAAAGTTCGGCCGCACATGGATTACTGTTCCCATCTCTGGGCTAGAGCTCCCCAGTACCAGCTCCTTCCACTTGACCGCATCTAGCGCAGAGCGGCTTGAATCGTCGACGACCGAGTGCTTTCCGATCGGCTCGATTCAATGGCGCTGCGTAGGGATGTTGCATTCCTTTGCGTTTTCTATCGTATCTACCATGGGGAGTGCTCTGAGGAATTGTTCGGATTAATCCCAGCCGCCAAATTTCGTGAACGCACTACGCAAAAAACATCTCGATACCATCCACATCATCTGGGTGCTTGGCGGTCCACCACTGTACGTTTCACAATGAGATTTACGACCTCTCTGTGCAATAGTTTACCACTGACGATTTTTCTAGACCGATACGACCTGGGGACCTTCAAAAAAAGAGCTTACTCCTTTCTAAAGGACCGGCAACGCACCTGCAATTCCCCTGGTTTTGCGGTTGATTATGGACGGCGGTAGTCACTTAAAATCAGGTGAGCCGCATGCTCGTTAGCCCCCTCTTCTATAAAAAAAGATGCCAATGGGCCGCAGCATCCACTTACGAACAGGTAAGTTAGGTGCTAGTTTGTCACCCTTATTTTATATTAAAAAAATCTTATCCGGTGGATATATATTTTGTACTATTAAGCAGGATGTGTACAGATACGAGGAATTTCCGTGTTAGTCTTGAGATGCGTCCTTAATGATTTGATCACCTTTTGCCTCTTCGTTGTGACGGGTTTCATTTTTTGTTCAGGAAGCTGTGATGTCTTTACTATCAACTTATCTATGTTTACACAAAAGTTGTAGGTTGTGAAGTATTTACATTATACTTTGACCATTTAGAAAGGACGCAATGTTCATGGACTGCTTTAATTACTTGCAATCAGGTAATATATTAGCGCTTTCTCACTTTTAAAATAAACCTTACACATGCTGGTATTCTGTGAGAGCGTAATTCTTCCCCGTTTAAGACCAACCAATCGTGCTACAACCATAGTACATATAGTTGCAGTGTGTCTCTACCACATTAAAACTAATAAAAATAAAATGGGGACCAATGATGATGATGAAGATAGTGATGAAAATGGGAATGCTGATTATGTTCGAATGTTCTTTTTAGTCACTTGGTTCGCCTATATGCAAATCAGTATACAAATGAAATTTCTACCGCTGTGCCCTCCGAGCAGAAAATTTAATTGAGAAACGTTTTCTTTTGCTGTAGTGATCATGTTAGCAATATTTTGTGTAATAGTCAGAAAATGTTTAATTTTTATCTTGGTTTATTTTATCGCTATAATCCTAGCAGAAGCATATACAGTGTAAGTGACAAATGCACATTTATTTACAATATATATTTTCACTATTTAAGCATCCTTTTTTTTTCTTTTTTTTAAAAACGTTACCCCTATACTAAGATTTTCTCTTGTATCGTGGGGGCAGTTTACATAAATTGCACAAGGACAAACATCCAGACCCTTAACAACTATTTGTAGGCCGTACAAATACTTATTCCGTACGGGATTCGAAACCCCAAAATATTGAAATATAGTAATATATTATTAAAAATTATTCTATACGAACGAGTTTGCAGGTACAGCTAGTATTCATATATTGAAAAAACGATTTATAAATACCAAATACAATAAAAAATTATTTGGTTCGTAAAAAAACGTTGCCTCATTAAATATAATTTGATGTCATTGTAACTTTAATGGGTGCTTAGTAAAATTAAAATTGAATGTTTTAGTCGATAATAATTTTAAATAATACTTATTGAAAGTTATTCTTATGTTTCATTTACCGCTGGTTTGGAAATAGTCGTTGTCTTTTACAAAATTAGAGACAACCCCAAAAGTTTATAATTATACATTATCTTACACAGTTATCTACACACTTGTGTGCTTGGTGGCGATCATTTCATCCCCAGGGTTTATTATAATCCATAAATTACAAATTTTTAAACCTAATTTAAATATTCTAGTTAGCATAACTCATGTTTGCGTTTACTGTTACCTCTTTAAATAGGATTATATATTCCGTCAACTGTCCTAGTACACCTATTTGTAATTCACCGTTTAGAAAATCCTGGAAATAAATACGTCAACATTAAAACCGACCTTGCACAAGATAGCCTGTTTCGATATTAACGGGTACAAAGTACATATTGACACAAATGTTCAGAATTCAACTCATTGACTTGGTGCAGCTAAGTTCCATATCAATATATTCACGTCTTCAATTCCTCTGGCGTAGGTAAATGTACAAACTATTGCAAGTATTGTACAAATACAGGTTTCTTTACATAGCTTGGTGAGTTTGTAATGCATAGTTCAAATCTCGGTTCAAAATCGATTCGGAGAGTAAAAAATTCTCAGATAAGAAGCGCCAAGAAACTATGATTTTCAAATGCCATGTCCAATTTCGTTTACAAATATCAAAGTATATTTTTATTATATCATTGGCCGGACGTGGTAGAGCCATGCCATGCTGCAACTTTTTTTATATATGATATGGTGACAAACGAGCACACAGTCCACCAGATGTTAAGTGGTTGCTGTGGCCCATAGACATCTACATCTATCCTTGAATAAAATGCAGATGCGTTGTCACTCGTGAGGACTAAGATGGATGGCCGCGTTTTCAGTAAAAAGGGTCGCTGGTTCTCTACAATCTCCCTACGAAGGACATGAGCAATAAGCTGCTATTTTACGCTGGTATTTTGTGAGAGCGTGGTCCTTGCCCGTTCGAGCCGACCCATTCATGCTACAACCATAATAGCTGCAGCGTGACTCTACCACTAGCAAAACTATATTATGGTTAGAGCACAAATGGTTCAGCTCGACTGAGGAAGGGTCACGCTCTCACAGAATACAAAGGTAAAATAACAGCTTAACGCTGCTGTGTTTCGTATGGTGAGTGTAGAATACCGGAGTCTCTTTTTGTTGGTAATGATGCATTCTTTTTTACTCAAGTAGTGACCACGCATCTACATATTGTTTGTCATCCTTTATAATAAAGGGAGGTGTTACCAGAAACCACGCAATTATACCATAACTCCTAATCTGTGCTGTGCACAAGGGCATCTAAGGGGGCAGTGCGGTGCAACTAGTGGGGGGGTGGACCACGTGAATAGTCACCCTGAAATATGATGTAATAAAAGGAATAGTCCTTTATTATATTTCATCATATTTATTGACAATTTAACATTATGATTATAAGCGTAAATGTTTTAGTTTATTAGTTTTTACTAAGTAATCCAATTTCTAATAAATAAATGGTTAAGTTTATATTATATATTTTAGATTTAGAAGTTATTTTATAAAAGTAGGATAGTTAAAAATTGTGAATAATGTCAAATTTTTCTTATTATAGGCATATAAGTATGTACGTAAATAAAAGGTTATATTTTGTTGTATTTTAGTGAAAGATTAAAAAATATTATATGTTTAGGAATATTTATGCCATAAGATAGATCATATCTAAATTTATAATATGTGTGAATGCACCGACGCGACGCTCCAATGAGGACTTTTGCGCGCGTGCTCCTGAATTTGCGCTGTTATTATTTATATTAATGTAAGCTAAGACTTGATATAAGGAAACTATGTGTACATTAATAAAAATTCATCAAATAAAGAATAATAGCCAGAGGTGGTGAGGCAGAGAAGCTTCTAGCAAGTCACAAGAAAATGGGCGCATTATTTATGCGCCCATTTGCTGGGAATTCATTCGACATTCAGACTTAACAGAAAAAGGAAGAACAAACTACAAAGGAAACTCTGCTGTGCCCCGCCCTAAGCTGCCTCACTAACAAAATAACAAGCATATTTTATTCGTCCTGAAAACTGTAGGAAATCTATCTATAACATCTACGTTTATATGATCATAGGTAATATCAAGAGACACCTAAATTTAAAGTGTTGTTGTGCGGCACGTTGAGACTCCCAATAATATTTGATGCAATTTTGCGATGCGCTACGATGCTCCCACCCGTAATGTACGACGAGAGAAAGAAATGCGAATCGAGAGAACAGAGTAGGAATATGTGGCGGCGGAAGGCGTGACGAACGATGGATGTGATTTGTTCGTCTTTAGTAATATATTATAATCATGAGCTCTGGTGAATATGATAATTATATTATTTCCGAATCGAAGCGCATTCCGGACTCTTGGCGTCAAAGCTATCTACTACCTTTCTATAAAAATAAGGGCGATGTAACGCAGTGTAAAAACTATAGAAGTAGTATATTGACCTCACATACACTTAAAATATGGGAACGAATTATTAATAAACACCTCACTGACATTGCTGAAATAGTTCCAAGTCAGTTCGGTTTTACAGCATCCAGACTAACTATTGATGCCATCCAAACGATTAGAATCCTGATGGAAAAACATAAAATAAACAATAAAGACCTACATCTAGCATTCATAGACCCAGAAAAAGCCTTTAATCGAGTTCCACGTAGGCTGGTATGGCAGGCACTTCGTGCCCAAAGGGTGCCGGAGAATTATATCGAACTTATAACAGATATGTACTGCAAGGCCAACTCAAGAGTCAGAAGCCCAACCGGCGTGAGTAAATTTTTTGAAGGCAAAGTGAGTGTCCACCAGGGATCTGCTCTTAGTCCCCTCCTATTCAATCTGGTGATGGACTGCCTCAATAAGGATATACCTGCCCCATTGCCATGGATATACTATACTATACGCGGATGACATTGTCTTAGCTACTAATACCGCAAGCCATTTGCAGGAAACTCTTAATACGTGGACACACGCTCTTAAAAAGTACGGCCTGAGGGTGTGGTAGGAGTAAAACTGAGTATTTGAAATACTCTTTCTGTGGAAACACGGTATCTAAAACTATCTGTATTGGGACAACACCTACTCCTACAGTAGATAAATTTAAAAACTGAGGCTCTATGCTTACAACAGGCGAAAATGTTAACACAGACGTGGCCCATAGAATAAGTGCCGCGTGGCTGAAATGGCGATCACTTACTATTGTGTGATCCACGTATTATGTGATCCACGTATTCCCATAAAAACTAAGAGCAAAGTTTATAAAACCGCAGTACGTGCCGCGCTATTGTATGGTTCTGAATGTTAGACACGCATGAGCGAAAGGTCCATACTAACGAAATGAAGATGCTTAGGTGGGCGGGAGGTGTGACTCGGCTTTACAAAGTCCTAAGTAATGAACATATACGTGGCAGCTTTAAAGTCGCGCCTATTACAGATAAAATCATTGAAAATCGCCTAAGATGGTATGGATATATTAAAAGATGCAGCGAAGATCATGCAGTTCAAATAGCTCTAAGCTTGCCAGAAACAAAGAGAAGCAGAGGCCGCCCACCAATGACATGGTGGTCTAATATCGCAAGAGATCTAAGGAAAGCCCAGTTGCCGGATGTGACAACCCAAGACCGTTTGTCTTGGCGCAGGCAAGTGAGGAGACCCGACCCCATATAACGGAATTAGGGTTGGAAGAAGAAGATCCTGGTGATTCTGATCAGGATATTAGGATAAAGTTAACAATTTATTGAACTTTTATCAGTCATTGATAGAAGTGCAAACATTCAAGTCTTCGGCGGTCTACAAGTTAGTAAAATTCGTTAAAAGGCGCCGTTACATAGATATATAAATAGATGGATACTTGCGAAGCTAATGAAAACATGTTTTCATCAAAAGGTTTGAAACTGTATAAATTAATCATCATGAATGCAGCAGAAAATATTTCATTAACACCTTAGAGTTACTAAGTTTAATTTACTCTAACGAAAAATTAATATTTAGGTAAACAGAGATTAAATATCTGTCTTTACTATATTCTTTTTAATAGAAATAACATTACGAGTACATTAAAGTGTACGATTAATAATGCCTATGTTTAAGTTTCGAATTTTCATCACAACAAGATAAGTAAACTAGACGTAGAATAAAAACATTTCCCATTTGACCCAACGGCCACGTAGCAAGGTTCCATAAAATAAATTGCAGTTGTAACAGCTTAAGTTGAATGTATGTCCCAAAGCCGCAAGAGAAATTATTACTGCCCACGGAGATATTTAATATTGCTATGTAGCAATATACACATTTAAGGTAGGAAATAGTTTCTCTTACACAGCTATTGCAGATATATTATCATCCCGTGGGTTTCGTGAGGGGAGAATGAGAGAAATTAAAATGGGAGTTGGGCATCCTGTGAGTGTGGCAAACTGTGGGGAGGCTTATCTTCAGTGGTGAACAATTGATTGACTTTAATGAACGAGTAAATTTTTCTAAACAAAAAGAAAACCAATAAATTCTCAATACTAGACAAAAAGTCAACCACAACCAACGATGTGGTCCTTCCATTGCAGCCTATTAAATTCCACTGTTAAACATTGGCTACCCTTAGACTGTCTCATAAGAAGGATATTTACCATAGTTGCGCTTGCCAAGCGCTTTACAAGCGGGTTGGCAACCGCATTTTTTGATTTTTCAACTATTGTTGCTGGTTTGTTTACCTCTGTCGCTTCTAAGAACACCCACCAGACGATATGTGTGGTGGATTTTCTTACAACGTGTTGAAGAATCTGGTGCATTTATGTTATTTTGAGCAACTAAAATGACACATTAAATGAAAACATTATAATATTTCGGATCTGCAAACTTCATTCTTATTAATATTCTATTAAATGCTTTAATAAATTTGAGTGACCAGCGATATTGCGTCATACGGGACGTGTTTGTCATATCTGCAATATTTGCTATGCGGGTTCGCAACCTCAGCGTTTAGTGTTCCGTAGTTAAATAATAAGGAACCCTTATAGTTTCACCTTGTCCGTCCGTGCGTCCGTCCGCAGTTTTACTCAGAGATCCAAGGTGCTACTAGGTGCTGGGTACTGGGTGCTAGGTATCCTATGCGGGTAAATGGACGATTAATATTTTTTACCCGTTTATTCCATCGCGTGGTGTATCAATGGATAAGCCTTTTAAAATCATTGGGAGTATGAAAGAACATAATTTCAATTCAGGGGTTCGTTTGCGATTTATTAAGCTTTAAAGTCGTATTTTTTATTAGAGTCATGTGTACTGCCTCCCCTCCCGCTTCACTAACTAAACCACTGTTATAGGAAATGAGAAAAAAATACTCAATATACAATGAAGTTAAAAGGAAAAATATCGCAGCAAAGTAGAATTAACAAGTCAATAGTCGACCAGCATATAAAATGCATTTGGATTAGTAAAAATTTTGCTACTGCTCTATAGAAAATGACATAAAAATAGCTGCAATATAACTTGTAATGTTACTGTGAACTATATTAAAAAAAATAATGAAGAAAACTACTTATATACATTACACTACTATAGCTTTTCTTTTTATTTACTTGATAGGCAGGAGGATCTTTCTTACTTATTTACTACTTCCGCTTCTAATTAAATAGCTTTATTCAGTTTCATTAGTAATAATATTGGCTTATGTGGACGACCCACAGGATAATTTGGTGCAGTGGTCGTGAACGGGAAACTGCGTTACAGTCATGTATCTTACGGTTGCACTGACGGAAATATACAGATAGATAGTCAGCTATGACCATCTTTGTACGGATTTGGCAAGTGAATGATTTGATGTAAATTGTATTATTTTCAAATTTGAAATATCTCTCTTTTTTTAAGTCTTTCTTGAATACCACTCCCTATAATCTGATTTGAAAATAAGTCATTCAGTTACTGTCTTTCTATTTGGACCCATTTTAGTCTTTATAGTGGTCACACCGCAAACTCATTATGTTTATTAACAAGAAAGTCACAATACGTGGGGTGTTGTGACGGACAACTATGGAACCCAATCCCTACAATGTGCGTAGCCCGCCACGCACTTCGCCAATTTTATTTTCACTATTTTAAGTTGTCATCGGAAAGATTTTCTATTGCAGTTATTTGTGTTGTCTTTTGCGACAACAACGGGTTTATAATGGGTATGGTTGGTATACAACCGGCACCAGTTCGAAACAGTTGTGACTTTTAAAAAGAGTAAATACGAGTACTCTGTCGAGTCTGTACGATTATTACTCTCAAAATTCAAAACACCTCTTCGTAAATACTTTCCCTTATTTGAAAAGTGTATTAATGCAAAGTGAAACTAAGACGAACTGCTTATTTGTAAACCACGTTAATTCACTAGTTTTGGAACTACATACAAACAACTCCATCCAGATTGAGTTCCGGTTATTCAATATTAGTTTCAAACTTTACCTTGCCAGTTTAAATAGTACAATATGTAGTTTAATTCTGCTGCGTTTTTATTTATTCATTATCATCAGCTGTAATTTCAAAGGTTTAGAGATTCGATAACTTCTGCAATCGCCAAGCATGACAATCTAGGCAAATTATTGATTTTAGCATAACCTTAAAAATGCCCCGGATTTACTTGTCGGTTCTTCTCTGAGAAGGTCTTGTTTTTCGCGAACAGTTGTAGATTTTACGGTTCATTAACACTTAAGGTAGTAGGGGTGTACGAATATACACTAGTTTATAATATCATTCCCTGGGTGTCGTAAGAGGTGGCAGGGGGAAACAAATAATCCACAACAAACAATTGAGTCCACTTAATTTATATGTTTATAGTTATTTGTATATAAATTTATGGAGATATATATTTATATGTATATGTATGTATATATGTATATATATATATATATATGTATATATGTATATATGTATATATGTGTGTAAGTGTATATAATATGTATGTGTATATAAATATTTTATGTATGTGTAGCATGTACATTTTGAATTGAATTGAGATCATTGAGATCACGACAACTTTACTGCCCATAACTCACTCTCTGTTCTACCCAAGGTTAGCTGGTAGAGAATGCCATATAGCATTAAGCTCGCCTTTTGTACAAAATCTTTGGTGCAATAAAGAATAAAATAAATAAATAAATAAAAATAAGAAGATGGACAGCAATGTCTTCCTAATAACAATAAAAAATAAACTGCGGTTGCTATCCTTACGTTCCGCTTACTAAGCGTAGCAACTACGGCAAATATGGAGACTAGGGGCCAATTATGCGGACGGCCTATGTTTAGCAGTGCACTTTTATAGGCTGTAAAGGTAATAATCTCCCACGAGTATTGGTGGTGGGTTTTCCTACGCTGCAACAACTGCTGTGTTTTGTATATTGACTGTAGGAAAACGGAGACACTTTTTACTGGAACCTGAAGTGGCAATGGGCTGCCCATATAGCTTGAAGAACCGATAACCGACGGGGAAAAAAGATTCTCGAGTGGCAGCCTCGTACCGGCAGGCGAAGTATAGGGTGTCCCCCCACTAGATGAAGTGACGACCTGGTAAGACATGCAGGAAGTCGATGGATGCAGGTGGCTCAAGACCGTGCTTTGTGGCATTCCTTGCGTTAGGCCCATGTTCAGCAGTGGACTTGTGAAGGGCTGTAATGATGATGAATGATGATGTTATTTAAATTATTCATTTCTAACGCATAAGAGATAACTTATATTGATATAATATTGGGTCCTTACATATGAAACTAACGCTTTGTCGTACCACTTAGATCTGAAATATCTCCTCTTTGGTTAAGGATTCCTAATTCAAATTTATAAATTCATTTAGCTGGTATATTTGAGATTTGAAAACAGTCATTAATTTGTTTCTACCTTACCTTCTACCTTACCTACGTTAATACTCCCACGATTGTTGGTGATAGATTTTCCCACGCCACACTACAACAGCTGCTATGTTTAGTATGATGACTGTAGAGAACCGAATACCGTTTTATCTGGAAATGAGGCATTCCATCTTAGTTCTCAGGGGTGACGACACATCTGAATTTCAATTGTTAATCGAAGATATATGTAGATGTCCATGGGCTACAGAAATCACGGCATTCACATACCTTTAGAACTGTGTAATTTCTTGTTACGTTTATTCGATAAAAATTTAAGCCTTAGAAGTTATTTTTTTGAAAATTTTAATGTCGATGAAACTCTTAAACAAACAACGTAATAAGAATTCTTGTCAGACCTTTACAATATGAAATGAAAAAGTCTCATACCGTGAATTTGGTAGTTTGAGTAAACTACTCAGCGAAATTTTAACTTGTCGTTGTCTCTTTATTTTTCTTGTAGTAAAACTTTTACTCAGTACTTTTTTTTATAAAATTGCGTTTCTTTAATACATAGATGAAAGTTTCTTTTCTACGAAGATTAAAGTTTTGCTATACGTGAAATTTATCTCCAGCATTTTTATGTGGTAATAAGGAGCAAAATATATTTTTGTCTTCCTTTTATTTACAACGTACGAGCTGTAAGCTACAGTATCTATGTGGAGGTCTATCTTCAGCAGCAAATACACTAATCTGAATAATTTAACAGGCTGTCATGAATAAATTAAAAAGTATGAGTTGTATTTTAAATGTACCATAGACAGAGTTTTTTGGTCATGGTGGCGACGGCGACTAAGTATTTACCACCGTTGCTACAATGCAACTAAACAAGCTAAAATGGCGAGATCATATCCACGAGTGATACGCAAGAATAGTTGCACACTATTAACACTCATTCTCGTAGTTCAACGGGGTGACAATTCGACACGACTGCAGAAAGTTAAGGCACAGGGAGGATTTACGTGCTTTTTCTAGGCAAGAGACTAATTTATGAGGGAAGCTTCAGGATCGTAATCGGTGCATTCCCCAATCCCAAACTTCGGACTCTACGGTTGGAAAACATCGAGTATTGATTTTTTCATCTCGAAAGAAAATATACTAGAATTATTAACTACCTCCCAAAAATTAAGTACCTTTAAAGGTAGGACATGAATCTTCATGCCGCCCAAACGCTTGAAGTATGGTGTAATTTCATAGTTCAATATATATATATATATATATATATATATATATATATATATATATATATATATATATATATATATATATATATATATATATATACAGATAATAGTTTCGTTTTTTAGTATTGGGTACCTACTAATTATCGCCGTTTACCATTGCAGCGTAAGAGAAGCCAATACTCCATTTTGTATCCTCAGAACCGACTATCATAAATGCGAAAAATATTGACTTTTAATAAATATAATATAACCATCTCGTTTTCTCTAGACCGAGAATACCCAGACATTTACAAACAGATAAGCGCTTCTTATTTTCACACGTTTCCTTGGCGATGGTACCGGTAGAATGAAATTAGAACAAAGGTCGTGGAAACGCCAGTAACTTAAGGTATCTTCGATAAAGATTTAGTGGACTGTAATTTTGGTGCATACGGCAAAGGGGAAAATAAATAGGTGGGATAGCACGCACTGACCTGATGAGGGCTGCCGCGCCTTCCTCCTGGAGTGTCTGCTATACAGCAAGCTCGCCACGTGGTTCGGCGCACACGCACTCTCGGAACAGTCTCGTGAAGTCCCACACTCTCCACCTTTGCCTTTACGGGGGCGTCTCACACTTTTATGAGTTACAAAGACACAATGTCTGATGCGGTGAGTATTAAAGATAAACAGGAGAACTCAATGTTCATCCTGCGCGGTTTGCGGTTAATATATATATAAGACGCGACGGGTGGCCGTGCGCTGCGGATGGCGTAATATCACTTAGTATACTGACGCGCGCCGAGATCCTCTTTTTCACCTCGGCGGCAGCGCGTGCGGTAGGAAAAGGAAGGAAGGAAGGAAACAAAAAATATGCACTAGTCATGTTGATAAAGTAGATATAACTTAGAACGAACTCAATGCGATATGTAATGTAATGTTGATAAAGTAGATTGTTAACTGGCGTTACCATTTCCTCCCGCCCTTAAAGGGTCACCTTTAAAAGACAACCGTAATATAAAAGGTAAAAGGAAAACAAATAAATAAGCGGTATATAAAGTGAGAGGATGCGCTCAATGCGCATGTCTCATCTACTAACCTTACTGGGTAAGCGAGAAAATGTATACATAAATATAATATTGCGGTTTAATACTTTCTTAATATATATAAATATAAACTTAATTCCTAATTTAGATAAATAATTATAATCAAAATAATCGTGATTTATTGTCTTGGGAGAGGGCAAATACGAGCAACAGGACGGAGATATGTTCCCTTAGTAGTTCTCACGATGCGGCGTGCTGAAAGGATCCAAAATTTTTGACGGAGCAATGACAATAACAATTCAGGCCCAGCGTGTAAATTTCTAATATGATAATAGTCAATGATCATGTTCATTACGTGATCACTGCGCGGGAGTATAATTGGATGTTTTTGCGTGTAATCTAATGCGGAGTTCGAAAGACGACCACCAATGAGGATTAAACCATTCTCAATAAAAGGCCTTAAACGATTGAAAGCGGGCGAGCAAGGTTTGTTACCTTCAATACTTAAATATTCCACTGCAAAATGCTGTTTTTGCAGGGCGCGGAGGATTATAACCTCAGAGAAACTGAGATCATCAGCAGTCACTACAGTAGTGCTGCGGCGGGGCAATAATTTAGCAAACTTACACACGTACGCAATTATACGTAGAAGTTTACTCCAAGAAGAGATGCGGAGTGCGAGCTCATAAATCGCAGAATTACAGACGGATGTGCACACAGTGTGCGACAAAATCTTCTTCTCAGGCATATTTGCAATAACCTCATTGTCTAAAGTACGAAGAGGCCATTGAGATGGATCTAACGAAGTCCACTGAGGCCCATGGAGCCACAGGGGGTTTGAAACTAATTTATTTGGCGTAACGCCACGTGAAAGTATGTCAGCGGGATTCTCAGTACCTGCGACATGATAAAAGTTATCAGCGCGAATATTGTCGGTAATCTGAACAACGCGGTTTGCAACAAAGGTCTGCCACTTGTGTGGCGAACTCTTTATCCAGTACAGAGCTACTTTTGAATCTACAAAGGCATAGACTGATATTGCAAGGTCAAGAGAATAATTGTCGAGTACTCTGCGAAGCAATTTTGAGAGTAAAACCGCTCCACAAAGCTCAAGGCTTGCAATAGATAGTGGTTTCGTCGGTGCGACTTTAGTCTTTGCACAAATCAACTGGACGGTGTTACCATTGACGCTCTTTACATGTATGTAGACTACGGCACCGTATGCGCGCTCGCTGGCGTCGGAAAACCCCAGGAGTGACGCAGTACAGTTTTTGGATACACCAACATGTCGCGGGATACGTAAATCATTAAGAGCTGGTAATTCAGCACAGAATTGCCTCCACATCTTAATAATTGGCGGTGGTGGTATGTCGTCCCAATCTAAATTAAGTTGCCAAAGCTGCTTTATTAACAATTTGGCGTACGCTACTGTGGGAGCAACGAAACCCATTATGTCCCACAGGCGAGCGACAGTAGATAAGATGGCGCGCTTAGTGCACGTCATATCAGCGGGAACAGATATCTTAAAATAAAAGGCGTCGCTATCGGTAGACCAATGCAAGCCTAGTATTTTATGTGGCATTGTTTTATCGAACTCTACTTCTCCTGTAATTTTATGGGAAGTAGGGAGGTCATCTAAAACAGATCGACGGTTGCTATGCCATTTTATCAGGTCCCATTGGGCACCCTTGAATAAGTCTATCAGCTGCCGAGAGGTCTCACTGGCCTTGGATTCACTGGGCATAGAGAACGCGATGTCGTCCATATATAGCGAAGTAAATGCGATACGACTCGCAAGTGGATACTTTGCGCCGTCGTCATCAATGAGCTGTCTTACCGTGCGCAATGCATGGTATGGACTCGAAGTTAAACCGAAGCACACGCGATTGAAGTGGTATAACACAAGTGGGTCTTGTGGACGGAAGCGGTATAGGAAGCATTGGTAACGACGATCAGAATCGCGAACAACTATTTGCAGAAATTGTTGGCGACAGTCGGCTGTCATAGCGATTGGATGTAAGCGGAAAGTTAAATTTATATTGAACAAGTCGCCTTGCAAATTTGGTCCTGAATGAAGAATATCATTTAATGATCGCCCAGTGCTAGTCTTACGATGCGCAGACGCGTTGACTTCTTATCTTCGCGTAAGACTCCATGATGCGGTATGACATATATTGGAGCGGGTTCATGAGAGTCATACGGCGGTGCGGGGGATATATAATTTTTAGCTAAGTATTCCCTTATGACGTCATCATATGCTAACCTTAATGTAGGCGAGGCTTGAAGTTTCCTCTCCAAGCACATGAATCGTCGTCGAGAGGTTTCATAAGAATCTCCGAGAGAGTAAACGTCATCTTTAAATGGCAGGCCAACAATATATCTACCAGTGAAAGGATCGCGGGATGTCGTAGATTTATAAAACTCTTCACATTCAATGTCTGAAGGACACTGAATGGGCGGTGCGGAGGGTGGCTGTTCAAGCTCCCAAAATCGTTGCACTAATTTGTCAACGATAGGAGACTCTAGAACTGAGCAGCACGTTAAAGAATGATTTACCTGAAGTGTCGGCACTGAGCCCATAATAACGTAACCAAATACCGTACTCAAAGCTGAGGGCCCGGACAAGTCGTTAGACGAATAAATTACGTCTGGACACAGTAAGTGCGGGAAAAGGGATGCGCCTATCAAAACATCAATTTTATTAGGCATGCTATAACATTCATCAGCGAGTCTTATGCCATGGAAGTGTGATAAGACAGATGTGTCTACCACAGCAGTGGGCAAAAGGTCGGTGATTTGATCAACAACTAGCGTTGAAATATTGAAGTTAATATTCGAGTCGAATCGTGAGAAAATTTTAATATCAATTGATTTCGATTTTACAATTTTTTCAACTCCACCGAATCCCTTTACTACAGTACATTCGGTATCGTGTTGTTGAACGCCTAAACGATGACAGCACTCTTTAGTCATAAAATGGCTTTGAGCCGCGGAGTCTAATAATATACGAATAATTTGTTTCTCTCCCTTAGCATCGTAAGCAAATACTTGAGCGGTTGATAATAAAACAGTTCTCTGCGAACGACTTGCGCGCGCGGGAGGCGGTGAACGTTGAGAAACATTCTTGAACGAAGTACACAGCGCAACGTCTGAACGCGCACCTGCGGTGAGGGGTGGCGAGTGTGCGGGCGCGGGGGTTATAGACTTCAGTGTAACTGGCTGAAGCGGTGGAGAACGCGCCAGCGCAGGGGAAGCATTATCGCTTCTGCGGTGGAAGTGCAACAATGTGTGATGTTTAAATTTACAAACTCGACAACTATAATTTGAAGAGCAACTAGACACTCGATGACTTAAACTGAGACAATTCACACATGCATTGTTACTCTTTACGCATTTAAATCGTTCCTGCGGCGTCATTTTATTAAAGTCTGCACACTTAAATAGGCGTTGATGCACAATATTATCGCACAGACACTTTGAGCAACTAGTCGTCGTGCTTACGTACGCCTGATACTTCGGCGACGAAGTATTATTACAGCGACGATTATTACCGTTACCTCGTCGATTGTTTGGTGCGCTATTAGAATTTGTACTAGAATCGGTGCGTTGCAAAACTTTGGAGCGGGTCTTAATAAAATTTACTAAATCATCAAAGGTAGGTACCATCGAGTTATGACTATATTCGAAAGAGCGAATGGTATCCGGGTCCAGCTTCTTAAGCGCGATATGAAGAACAATTAAGTCCGCGAGATTATCTAACTTTAAGTTTTGTAAAGCGCGCACTGCACTTATAAAGTTATCAGTAAATAAATCAAAATTATTTGCGGTGGCCGATTGCAATGGCTTAAATTCGAACATCTGATTAATATATGTAGATGCTAGCATACGCCGGTCTTCATATTTGTCAACGAGTGCTTGCAATAAAATTTTATAATTTTCAGCGCAAGGCAAGGCAAATTTCAGTTATACCTGAGCATACAGATAGGGCTTTGCCCGTTAGTTTACCTAGCAAATAGTATAACTTTTCAGCGTCGGTAAGCGATGTGTTGTCATGGACGGTTGATTTAAAGCTAGCATAAAATAAAGGCCATGAGCGAATGTCACCCGAAAATGGCATAAGTTCGATAGGCGGAAGTGTGAATCTGGCTTTAGATGGTATACTAGTACTTTGTGAATTAGATTGCGAATATTGTAAATAAAGCCTATTTATTCTACCGCAAAGAGACTCAAACGCAATGAGGCTGTTATAATCAGGTTTAGCAATAGGGTTTATTTTTAATAAATGTGAATTATAGTTATCTAAGACCTGTTTAAACTCAATACGTAAAGCATTAATATTAGAACTTCCATCAAGAAAACGCTCCATCGTGGAAGTGTTTGTGTGGATGTCCGAGGACATATCATATATTTTTTGCACTATTTCAAATAAAGCATCTCGTTTAGCTAACAATAAAACCAACTCAGCATCAGGTGTGCCCTCATTATCCGAGGAATCGCTATTATTCGATGCTATTTGTTTTTTAGGCGGCATTACAACTTAAGTTATGCGGCGTAAAATAATATAATTATAAGCGGGTAGTCTGTAAGCGACCTCGCTACGCGGTTGAATTATTAAATATTAGTTTCGTTAACGATGAACTTTAATTGTTAACTTTTATAATAATTATGAAGTTATTTATAACGAATATAATGATTAAATATATGTGCAAATAATAAATGTAATTTAACAGTATAATCTATAGATGTAGTTAAAAGTTGATGACGTGATGTGAACATACAACAAATAATTTATATAGATAATTATATGCTTATTCATTCTATGAATATAGTTTTAAAATTACTATGAATGTCACCTATTAGGACCTATTCTAGTGTTCTAATAAGGGCGGGGTTAATCCGAAGTCGGATTAAAATATAAATAATTAATTATATAAACGCTTATTACGATAACGATCTAATAAGGGCGGAAAGTCAAGGTCAATCCAGCGAGAAGTGACCATTAAAAATGGAGAGTCAAGGTCAATCCAGCGAGAAGGACCATTAAAAATGGAAACGCCAGTAACTTAAGGTATCTTCGATAAAGATTTAGTGGACTGTAATTTTGGTGCATACGGCAAAGGGGAAAATAAATAGGTGGGATAGCACGCACTGACCTGATGAGGGCTGCCGCGCCTTCCTCCTGGAGTGTCTGCTATACAGCAAGCTCGCCACGTGGTTCGGCGCACACGCACTCTCGGAACAGTCTCGTGAAGTCCCACACTCTCCACCTTTGCCCTTACGGGGGCGTCTCACACTTTTATGAGTTACAAAGACACAATGTCTGATGCGGTGAGTATTAAAGATAAACAGGAGAACTCAATGTTCATCCTGCGCGGTTTGCGGTTAATATATATATAAGACGCGACGGGTGGCCGTGCGCTGCGGATGGCGTAATATCACTTAGTATACTGACGCGCGCCGAGATCCTCTTTTTCACCTCGGCGGCAGCGCGTGCGGTAGGAAAAGGAAGGAAGGAAGGAAACAAAAAATATGCACTAGTCATGTTGATAAAGTAGATATAACTTAGAACGAACTCAATGCGATATGTAATGTAATGTTGATAAAGTAGATTGTTAACTGGCGTTACCAGGTCGTAATAGAATTTTGAGCACGCAACTACACAATCACTGGTCGCGTGACTGTCGTCACGCTTCAGGAACATAACAATATGATTAAGTTAGAAGATCAACAATTCTGATTCCATTACTATACAATTAAATATGTCTGCAATACCGAACTTAAGGACACTGTTGCTCAGGGGCATTTGCATAAAATTCCATAGTTGGTAACTTCGCCAAAGGAACTTTGAATTGCAAGTTTTAGTGCAAGGTGGTAATGGAAAACTGCATGTACGTAGAAATTAAAAACTTTGGGGACGAGTGCAGTCGACCAATACGCATGGTGGACCCTTCCTGGTCCGATAATTACTCGCGGAAACTATGCTGCAGATTTTTCGCAGTATTTTTTATTTTTCTACTGTTAACTGCCGCTGCCACATGGCTGCCATTTCTATATGAAAATCATAGATTATGAAAAATGAACCATACAGATGGAAAACGAACGACACTACCTACTACCGGTTTTGATGGTTGTTTTCAATTCAAATTAGTATTACTTGGGCTCCATCAAGTCCGAAGGTAAGGACTCATCATAACTAACAAAACGAGCCCAAACTCAGCCAACTTAGTTCTTATTCGAACAGGAGTTCCCGTAGTAGTCACTAAAGTACACTTTCAGGTCACTTACATTGCATTTTGGTATCACGAATAGAGAAGTTCGACTGGAGAAGTTTGCTCAGCGTACCATTTTGTAATGACGGCATAATTTAACTGTGTTATTTTTTAAGAATATAGTATATTAAGCTGCTATTTGACACTGGTATTCTGTGAGAGCCTGGTCCGTGTGAGACCTTTCATGGACGAGCTGACCCAAATGTGCTACAACCATAGTAAATATAGCTGTAGCATGGCTTTATCATATTAAAACTACTAAAAATTACATAGGGGACTGATGATGATGGTGGTGGTGATTAATATGAGAAAGCCGATAATGTACGAACGTTCATTTTTAGTTACGCTATCTGTATAAACGCAAATCAGTGTACAAATGTATTTTCTACCGCCGTCCGAGCGGAAAATGTCACCAATTGGGACACATTTTCCTTTATTTTAATGATTATGTTATAAATATTTTGTATAATAATCATAAAATGTTTAATTTTTCGTCGTGGATTATTTTATCAGTAAGTCACTAATAGTAGTATATAAAGTGTAAGTGACAAACGCCTATTTATTAACATACATATTCTGATATCAATATATATTTATTCCAAGCTGAACTACAGAAAATACAAATGATAATTGTGCAAAATATTTACCTTATATTTTGCACAATTTGTAACTTTTTTGTAACATAAGTTTGACAAACGAGAACACAGTCTAGTGTTAAGTGCTCTGGCTTACAGATATCTACATCTATAATCGATTACGAATCAAAATGCCGATGAGTTGATACCCGTAAGGACTATGACGGAAGTCCTTACCAGTTTCCAGTTAAAAGGTTCTCCGGTTTTTCACACTCACATTAGGAAACACACACGACGCACACACAGCGTTACGCTGCTATTTCGTGCTACAACTATGCAAGTGACATAGCTGCAGCATGGCACTCCTCATGGAATTATTAAATTAATAAATTTATACTCCTTCGTTCGTACCTATACTACAGTAGCAAATAGTAGTGATGTTTGTAATTTCCCGTTTTTGTAGAATATGTTTGAATTTGTAAAAAATATTTGTTAAAAATGTGAAACATTAGTGAATAAACGGCCACTATGGATGGTGTAATCTCGGGTGAAAAATAAAAAATAAGAAAGTACAATAATGAATTACTAAAAATTATTCTATATGAATAAAGTCGCAGGAGCAGCTAGCATATTAAAATATTGAACGAACGATTTATAAATCCTCTAATAAATAAAAGTTAATAAATATAATTGATAGAGTCCGGCGTTACTTTGCGCAAATACATTAATTAATTTGCAACCTTCCGCTAACTAAATACAATGATGTGTCTTATCTGGATTGATGAGCACCTCCTAATTTTTCATCTCGAAGTAAAGTTCGCCATGATAACTTAAGAATACTTCATTCGTACCTTAGGAGATGACAATGAGAATTGCCGACAACGAGATAGTCCCATGTCCAGCAGACTCTTCCCGATCATTAAAGAAAAAAATATGAAGATCTATAAACATTCATTTAATGTAATAGAGAGAATAGAGAGAGATAATAAAAGTAAAAAAGGCAATCGTACCAACATGGAGCAATCATGAACGTATACGTGATATCCTCGTGTAAATGCTGGAAAAGAAACTACAGTACGGTTTTCTATCATTGCCACGTTGAAAACGTTCTAATGAAAATTTGTTCTACAGAAAACTGAATGAAAAGACGTATTGATTCCGGGCTTTTTCATTTTATATAGTCTTGTTCTAATAAGAAGAGACTTTTTAAGAGAAATTGTTAATAATGAGAAAAATAATATTTCATAAACAATATAAGCGCGTTTGTGTAATCTGATTAAATCACACAATATTTACCTTATCAGCCTCAAAAATCTACTCCTTAACACAAGTCTCCCTATATATTGTCTTATAGGAAATATTTTTGTTATAATTGCCACGCTTGAAGATGGGTTGGTAAATGCAGTTTTTTATATTTTAGTGGTTATAAGGAAGATGCTTCTGTTCATTGCCTGTTTTAATTTCCCTCTGTCGCCTCATACGATACCTGCGATGGTGTAGTAGATAATCTTACACTGCCACTACACGGGCAAAACAAAAGTATTAAAAAACTTTAATACCATTGGACTTTACCAACTAATAAGCATACGTTATAAAAACTTTTTTTTAAAACGGTGACATCACGACAAACTCACCACAACAACTTCTTAAATAGTCTTAAGTACAAAGTCAGTTCATTTTGGGAATATTTTCAATGTAGGAATGAGCCCTGAATTTTTAATGCATTAAATACGTTGAAAGATCTTTTTCATTTTATTTCTTTGTTTTGATCCTGACGAATTTTTTGTTATGACTAACGTGAAATAAATTGAATTTGTCTATAAACAATCTTATGATCGTTTTTTTTTTACAAATATTCGATAACATAAGTAATTCACAGAAGCTTCAAAGCCACTGGCGTTATATTTTTATTGCCATATACATGTGGCCGGTGAAAACACATACATAACATTGAAATAATACTAGATTTTACGGATTTTATCGTGTATATTTAACTATAAATACCCGACGTTTCGAGCGCTTTACAGCACCCATGGTCACGGGGAGGACTGAGATGTTCAACGTCCAAATGTCATAGTTAACAGCGGTTACCATAGATAAAAATTTTAACTTTAGTTCCGATCTACACAGTATGAACTTATGGTATCTTGAAATCTTGCAGTTGTATGCTTGGGTTGGGATTTAACTTTATTTATTATAGGATCCCAAGCAAATGGTAGCAAGCATCCATCTTCTCTATTGAAATTAGGATGTTTTTTGATTCCAATAGCCTCGCGAATCATCCTCGGTGTTCTTTAGCGAGGATTTGTGGTCTATCAAATCTGATGTAGTGACGGGGGCGATCCTGTACGTGTTCACAGACTGCAGACTTCCCGGAGCGTTGATTTTTCATATCAGCTATATGTTCTCGCGGGTTTTAATTGATCTTTTAGGTTGTCCTATGTAGGAGAGACCACACTCACAATCAAGCTTGTCTCACTCCTGCATCTTGCAGAAGGACCCTCTGCGCGTAAATATAAGAAATCATCACATACATAAAAATCAAAGTAAGAAGTAAATAGAGATTGTATATAAAGAATTCGACTGAAGTGTTCTATTATTATAATATGATATTACCACCAACTTGGGTTCACACGCGGTCTCCACCTATATTTCCACCGCAGGATATGGCCTCTGATAGTTAGAATATCAAAGCTGTCAAACGAGCTAAATCTTACAGTAACATGTAAACCTGCATGCATATATTAAAATCCACAACCTTTTTCAAATTTTCGGTTGAACTTAAACTTAACTTTAACAAGTCTGAAAGAATTGGCACCCCAGCACACATTTCATGGAATTGATTGAAAATATTTTAAAACAGCTAATTATTAAAGATTATAACATAAATATATTTGTCAAATTGAGATTATTATTTCCTATCACAAATATATAATAATACTACTTGTTGTTTTGATTTCGAACTACATGAGACTTTCAAAGTTGCCTGAAACATTTCGAGAATAAAATTGGAAGTACAATGTTGCGAACATTCGAATAGCATCAGTTTGTGCTCAGAGAGGAAATTGCTCGGTTGAGACTCGTAGCTAGACCATCCGGCGAATGGCGCTACAGGTAAATTTGAAAGTCTCCTCCGCCAATGGGTCATCCAGAGAAAAGGTTACTTGGAGCCCATTCTCCTCGTTCCTACGGTGCAGGATTCTCCAGAGCTCGATATGGAGCCCTTCGTTTTGTGTCCTCAATAGCACAGCCGCCTCCTCGAGAGGCTTAGGCAATTTGCCCTCGAGTATTATCAAGAATTCTGCCTCCGGCCTGTGTTACAGTTTTCGATCTCACCCACAATCTAGTCTTGGATTGCATTATTCGGGCACGTTACTAGAATCCAACCTGGCTTGTGGGTGACACCCGAAAATTTTCGTCCCACACCCAGCTGCGCCCCGCGAGCTGTCTTAGACTATATAAGCCTATCTTCCTTTTTCCTTAAGACATTGGAAAATGTTATAGAAGGATAAATAAGGGATGTAGCTCTAGCCACAAAGTGCATACATTACAATCAGTATGCTTACCGCAGAGGTAAATCTACGCAAACAGCCCTAATCAGTGTCTGTCATAGACACTGATTAGGCGTCGAAAAAGCACTAGAGAATAAAGAAAAGCTCTTTGTGCCTTTCTGGATATTGAGGGCGCTTTCAACAGTAGCCCCACATCACTGCTAATTGGGGGCCTGACATCTATATATGTTCATCCCACAACCATCAGATGGGTGAAGTCGATGCTCTCGAACAGAAAGGCAAATACAGCGCTGTTTCAAACTTCGATTGAGGTTGCAACTACAAGAAGCTGCCCACGAGGAGGTGTTTTGTCACCCTTTCTCTGGACTCTTGCGGTTGACTAACTATTGTACAAAATGGCAGACCTACGCATTGACACTCTAGGTTATGCCGATGACCTTGTGATCATTGCGAGGGGCTTTTGCCAAAGTACTTTATCGTCAATAATACAAAGAGCCCTATACACTATAAATAACTGGTGTAGGAATAACAGTTTATCAGTTAATGCTGATAAAACTGTTATAATACCCTCCCTTTCCAACTCACTGTTCACGTCCGCAATATAAATTTGCTTTGTCACGCTTTCCTCATTCATTATTCCTACATGACCAAATCATCGAAGCATTCCTTTCGTAATCCTGGTCACAATGTCAGCCTGTATACCACACTTTTCTCTTATTGCACAATTTCTTACCATTTAACATACTCCTTAACGACCGTATTTCTACTGCGTTCTTGAAGAAGAACGATGAAACTTTCATTACCATACATTAAAGTAGGGACTAATACTGCATTGTGAATTGCCATGAATCAGTGTAATAATTTTACGCATCAACATAAAAGGTAACATTAATCGTCTGTGTGCATTCTATTTAACGTGGCTTTTAACTAAAACAGTTGAATGTAAGCTCTTTGTTGTAAAAATGCATATACAATATAGAGAAGTAGAAAGCAATATTAAAAATATGTTCAAACAAAAACATAACATATTTCTGTAAAGGCATCGTTTAAATACAGAACTTCTGTAGTACGGCACTGACCTTTGTATAACTTTTCTAATCTACACTCCACTTGTGGCCTCGCTACAGATTCAGTTAAATAAAAACAGATGCTAAGTGTTTAAAGATTTTTAGATGAGAAAACTTTAATACTTCGTGCAGTATTCGTTTATTTATTTATCCATATTTTAATGATTTAAAAACCTGTAACCTATTTTAACAAGTGCATGTGTTGGACTGTGTGTTTATTGCATATTTTGTTTAAGTAAAAGATAAAGCCAAACTCACATTCGAAAAGAAGTTTACGGAATTTAAGTTCAATAAGCGACAGTAGTCTAATGGTAGTGCGAAATTGACATTTGATAACTGTGGTAAACCACTTTCATCACAAGCATTTCGTAGCTTACGTAGTAAAAGATAGTATTAGTAGTGCATAACTTTTTTCTTTTAAGAAAAAACACACTTATTTTATATAACAGTTGGAACCTATTCACGAAGTTTTTCTCACTGACTTGCTGTTCCACTAATCTCTTATGAGAGACCTTGCTTGTCCGAGGAACTTAATATTTTGGGAATTTGTGAAATCCGCCAATACACACAGCGCTTACAAAGCAACGGACTAAATAGTCTATGAACCTCCCAAAAATGTAAGGCCTACCCCCGCCGGAAACGTATATAGTTTCTAACTTTTAAAGATATGGAATATAAAACTATTTTACTGCATTTATTTATACATATATCCGTACTTTCTATTACAAAATATTACTAATAGGTCTCAAACTATGAATTTGCCATTCTGCAGTACTGCCATTTCAAATGAATATAGTTTATGTTTGGCTAAGAATTCTAATTTCAAATTAATTTTATTTTAAAAAGATGGAATTCTTTTTTCAATATTAATCATTTGTTAATTGTTAAGCGTTATGTTTTTATCGCATTTGAATATTTTTCCTCATCATGGATACGTTAAAATTAGAGTAATTATATAATATGAGTATCGTCGTGGCAGCAACGCGGGGCAAGTGGCACGCTACATCTAATTAACTACGAAATTTTAAGCTTCATACTCTGTTAAAATTCGACATTCATTACTTTATTGCAGAGTAAGACAGAAATATACATGTTCAAAGAATAACCGTGCCTTTCTCTCATGTGGTTTCTACTTTAATTTATTAAGTAACAGAATAATTATTACTGTACCATATAATGTAATGAATAAACTAACAGTCTACCTCAACGTAGCTAATATCTATTATAAAATTTGAAGCTATACATTTCAGAAAAATATTTCAAATGATGATATTGATAATAACGGTTATTCAATGAGATTTGGACCACGAAAATTTTTGAATTCTACTTCGTCAAAACGCCAAACCTAACACCATATTAAAAGGCGAAACTTCTATAAAGGCAAAACAGCATGAAACTGAACTGAAAGCATCACTAAAGAAACCGACCAAATGCAAAACTACATACCACTGCGCTTTAAAATGTAGATAAATATACCTACCTATTAAAGCGCACCTCTAGTCAGTTTCTGAACAACAAGCTTGAGGAGCGTGCGTGAGCACTAGCTGGCGACTCGTCACGTGCAGTGAGAAACTGCTTTAAACTAAAAATAACAAATAAGTAAAGAATAATAGTGTCATGTAAAATATAAAAATATGTAAATATTCTTAACTGTAAGAAATAAAACTATAGAACATAAATAATAATAATAATTAATATTATATGTAATAATATTGTAACTTATTTAAATCCAATAGAGTTAATAAATATTCATAATTTTTTTCTTTTGAAGTTGGCTGCAAGTGTTCATGGATTGCATTAGCCTTTCGCCTCCACGAATGCTCTAACAGAGGGGTTACTTTTTACATAAAGTGCTAAGTGTCCGCTTCGACCAAGTATGTAATAGTTTGGATCGTGGCAACCGCTTGAGTTTGCAGTACTGCTACGCCGCACGCTTCACTGAACACTCAACATAGGCCAAAGAAAACTTTTTTTTACAAGCTAGAATTAAAAAAATATAATATAAAAATAAATAATAAATATTTAATGAAAAAATCTCTTTCTTTTTCGATTAATAACTAAATTATGTAATGTGTATTATGATGAATAATACTAACAATAATAATATAAAGGTGTGATAAAGGGCTTACCCCTCTATCCCTAGCCAACGAGCTATGGCAGGACCCAGCAGTGCTTAGCATTTCCGACCAGGAGACCGTATGGAAGAGGAAGGAGCTCCACGGGAGGTACTACAAGGCTCTACATGAGCCCTTCGTAGATACAGTCACCTCCCTCAACTGGCTACGTTTCGGTGACCTCATCGGGGAAACCGAGGGTTTTGTCTGTGCAATACAGGATCAGGTTATTAAGACCAACAACTATCGGAGATACATCCTAAAGGATGGCACCGTCGACGTCTGTCGTGCTTGTCGCCATCCCGGGGAGTCACTTAGACATGTCATCTCCGGTTGTTCAGCGCTTTCTGACTCTGAGTACTTGCACAGGCAGAACCTAGTAGCCAGAATTCTACATCAGGAGCTCGCTCTGAAATACAGTCTCGTGGACCGGAAAGTGCCGTATTACAAGTACTGCCATCATCACAGACAGGACTATTCTTGCGAATAAGCCTGATATTGTGCTGATGGACCGGACACAGTCAAGGATATGTTTGGTCGACATTACCATTCCGTATGACGAGAACCTCGTGAAAGCCGAAACAGATAAACGAACAAAATATCTGGACCTGGCTCACGAGGTGACCGACATGTGGGGTGGTCGGTCGACCGAAATTATTCCTGTAGTCGTCGCTGAGAATGGGCTAATCCCAGTCAGCCTCTCGGGTCATCTGAGGCGACTGGGACTCCGTGACGGACCGATCCGGGCTCAAATGCAGAAGGCAGTGGTCCTCGATTCCGCCCGCATCGTCCGTCGGTTTCTTTCGCTTTCCTCCTAACCCTCGGCCGTTTGGTCTCCTCTGCCGAGGTTTTCCATCTGGTTGGATCTTTATTTATTTATGTATTTTTTATATTTATTTTATTTTATTGATATTTATATATATTTATCTTTTCATTTTAATTTATAATTATATATTTATAGAAACCAACCAGATGAGAAAACTATACAGATACCCCTATAATACAAACAGTAATCTAGGAAAAAATAATAATTCATTGAAATGAGAAATTAATTTTCCTGGTATTACGTAAACGAATACGAAATAGAAAGCTAAAGCAACTGCTCATTTGTATTCAAGATCTGTTCGAAAACGGGATGCAGTTAGAAATTGTTATGAATATTACGAGTGCTTCATACCAAATTATTATGAATGGAAAACTGATGCAACAAAAAGAAAATGCCACAAATTTTAACAGATTTATTTATTTATTTACGCATATATAATATATTATATACACATGTATAATAGGTACGTATAAATATTATCTATGTCAGAATAAATATGAAATATGTACAAAAATAAGAGCTGTGTTAGTTCAAACTTGCCACGATTTTTTCACATGCTTACGGGCTTGATTTTTAAAAATGAACTTTTTCAAAATCAAGTTGGGAGCTTTTTACTATCAAGAGGGATATCGTTTTAGAGTCTGATGGCCGTGACGGCGAAAGAGTGAAATAAATAACCAGTAAGGTGTAAAGGAGTGAGTAAATAAGGATTAACTGAAGAACGGAGAGAACAATTATGAGAATCTCTCAGGTATTGAAATTTGGATTTCAGATACTCGAAAGCAGATGGATCATTCAGGATTGTGAAAAGGGTGCAGAGTATTCTAACATATCTACGCTGATGGATAGGCAGCTAGTTAAGGTAAGTACGAAAGGAAGATAAACGGTCGTATTTACGAAGACCATTAATGTGTAAGATGCAGTTGTTAAGCAGACGATCTAAAGTGTTAAAACGATGTTGACTGGACAAGTAAAATCTTGGTATTTGTGGGAAGAAAGTTTGTAAATCGATATAGAAATCACGAAGTTTCAGTAGTTTTGCGACTCACCTCCTGTATACATCTGTTTGATGTTAAGCAACCATCAATGTACAGACCAAGGCTATTTACAGTAGTAGAGTTACATTAGTAGAGAGTAGTACTTTACATTATTATTAAACTTAATTGATGGTAGGGTGGAAATATCTAGTTTAGATAATAATCTTGAGCTACCTAAGATCATAATTTGGTATTTAGACGAGTTCAAGTTTATGAACATACACAGTGAACCATTCCGAGATATACATATTTCAAATCATCATATAATAATGAGATACCATTAAAGATATTCGAAGTTTTTTCATGGTCAGTCTAGTGCACTTGATAAAAGTCACACTCAAATCGGTCTTCAACTTCACACACTGTAGCATGTGGTATTTTTTAGGAAGGATGGATCAAACAAAAATGCACATAACTGAGTCACCTATCCGTAAGAAATCAGTTACCAAACTTCACAATAATAACAATATCGATAAACACCATTATCGTGTATTTGTCCCCACTCCACATGACGTAACGAGAACCCATGGTGTGTCCTTTACAAATTTCCTTATCTCCACAAAAAATGCTTAGAGCTGCTCTGTATCGGAGAAAAAAGTGATTGTGATGCAACTGAACTTGCGAAAAGACTGTTGTCTATCCAAACAAAGACAAAGCGATAGAACTCGTTCACATTTCACCTCTCTTCTACTTGTGATAATTTAATAATTAATATTATATCCTCCGAAGATGGCAACTCACGCTCTGGAGAAAACACTAAACTACAATATTCTTTCAATAAAAGTTATTAACAAGTTAAAAATCAACCTAAAGGGTAAGTCCGCTGCAGCCCGTGGACACTTACGAGCACTTAAGAAAATGATCACATCAGGTGACTAAGATGATGATGATTCCGCAATTCCGCACGCTACAAAAACTGCTCGTAGCAAGCGGAGCAACAATACCAAGGAGACCCCTGCCAGGCTATCCGTGGATTTTTGCAATATCAGGGGACTTCATTCTAACCTGAACGCTGTCCACTACTATTTGGAGACGGTGAAACCGGCCTTGCTCTTTTTAACTGAGTCTCAGATGTCCTCTCCAGCTGACACTTCATATCTCACTTACCCGGGGTACAAATTAGAATATTTGGTTGTGCCCCGGGCTGGGGTTTGCGTATACGTTAGAGAGGACATCTGTTTCCGACGCCTAGGCAGTAAATTATGGATCTGTCAATCCTATGGCTGCGCGTAGACAGTGACGACCATCCCCGCATCTACGGGTGCCTCTATATGTCCCATAGCGGTAATACCAAAACAGATCGACTTCTTGACTACGTCCAAATGGCTACAGATTCCGTGTACAACAGATCCTAACCGCAGAGATGGCGATTTTAACGCCCACAATGCCGAATGGCTAGGTTCACGTTTATTCGATCATGTGGGGAGATCTGTTTATGACTTTGCTTTGGCATATGGTCTGACACAACTGGTTATTGATCCAGATGTGAAAGATCATACACCTTCCCTGTTGGACCTTCTGTTGACCTCTCATGTGGACAGATATCAGGTTTGACGCATTTAGGCTCGTCGGCCCATTGTCTTGTTCGGAGTGTGGTGCCAGTCACATTAACGTCGCGGTTGCATTCTGCAGGCTACCCCCGTGTCTGCCACCATAGGTCAGCCGATTGGGATGGGATGCGGTCTTTTTTTGCATCCTACCCTTGGCGGGTTTGCTTCTCGCCGAATGATCCTAGCGATGGTGCTGATTTTATCGCTGATGTGGTACTTCAGGATATGGACCTTTTTATTGCGTCCTCTGTGGTGCTCATTGGACGCCGATACCGCCGTGGATTGATCGCTCCTATAAAATAGCATCACGCAATATGCAGGAATGCTACTGGGCCTGGGCTGACGCCTCATCGTTTTTTTAATGGGATGGGTTAACAAACTAGCACACAGTCCAACTGATGGTAAGTGGTTGCTGCGGCCCATAGACATTCATCTATCATTCATTCATCATTCATCTATCGTGGATTACAATTCAAAATACAGATGCATTATCACCCATGAGGAATAAAATGGAATGCCTCGTTTTCAGTAAAAAGGGTCTCCTGTTCTCTATACTCACCTTACTAAACGCATTAAGCTACTATTTTTCGCTTGTATTCCGTGAGAGCGTGGTCCTACCCCAGTTGAGCCAACCCATCCGTGCTATAACTATACTACTAATATAACTGCAGCATGGCTCTACCAGGCTGGTATTTACATCCCGCGTCTCGGGATATAAATACCAGCACTCTTAAAAAGAAGTTCAAATCCACCTCCAGGTCCTTCAAAAGAGTCATTGCCAAGGCAAGGTATGAGCACATCGGCAGAATTGGCAAGAAGCTAGTTCGCCTTCCTTCGGGAACCCGTGAATTCTGGTCTCTTCGGCAAGGCTGTCCAAGGCAACTTTTGTTAATCATCTCTTCCATCTCTGCACAGAGAAGACGACTCACTGGCCCATGCTTCAAAGGATAAAGCCGATCTGTTAGGCTCTCTCTTGGCGTCCAATTTGACTCTCGATGACAGTGGGGACACACCGCCGACCATTTCGCGGTGTGAGTGCTCCACGCCGGTTGTGCGGTTTACGCAGCACTCGGTTTGCACGGTACTCTTCTCCTTGGACGTCAGTAAGTTGAGTGGGCCTGATGGAGTCCCCCCAATGGTACTAAAGACGATTGCTCTGGAGTTGGCATCGGTTTTAACGCGTCTTTTTCGGTACTTCTACTCCCAAGGCGTAGTCTCAAATTATTGGAAGACAGCCTTGGTTCACCCGATCCCTAAAAAGGCAACCGCTCAGACCCGTTCAACTACAGGCCTATCGCCATCACCTTCATGTTTTTCAAAAGAATGGAGTCTATTAAACTGCAGCTCATGAGGTACATTGAGGATCACCAGCTGATCTGTGACTGCCAATACGGTTTCCGTCGTGGTCGATCAGCTGGTGATCTTCTGGTCCACCTTACTCATAGATGGGCGGAGGCAGTTCAAGGGAGGCATTGGCCGTAAGTTTGGACAAGGCGAAGGCCTTTAAATGGATTTGGTACAAAGCGCTTCTTTCGAGGCTCCCTTCCTAAGAGCTTCCCGAGAAATTGTGCGATTGCATCACTAGTTTTCTTGCTAATCGGAGCATTATGATCGTAGTAGTTGGTGCATGCTCTGATTACAAGCCAATTAACGCTGGTGTTCCACAAGGCTGCGTGCTATCAATAACGCTATTTCTTCTGCATATCAACGATATGTTGCAAACTGATAACATTCATTGCTATGCAGACTATAGAACTGGTGATAACTTATACACCGGCCGTGCCAATATTTTTAGGGAAATCTACGCTGAGTGACGGGACAAACTTACGTCTGAAGTCGAATATTTGCTTAACAACATCTCTGATTGGGGGCAACTAAATCTAGTTTAATTCAATCCCCAGAAGACACAAGTTTGCGCGTTAACCGCTCAAAACCCTTTTGTCGTACTTCTTTAATTTGAAGGCACTCCCCTTGCTGCCTCTGCTAGAATCAGAATCCTCGGCGTCGATATATCCAATAGTGTGCAGTTCCGTGTTCACTTGGAGGGGAAGGCCAAATTGGCCTCTAAAATCTTTGCGTGCTCAGCAGAGCGAGACAGTATTTCAAGCCGGCACTTCGCTTGTAACTTTACAAAGCGCCTCACATGTGATACTGTTCTCATATCTGGGCCGGAGCACCCTAGTGCCAGCTCCTTCCACTTGACCGCATCCAGCGCAGAGCGAGTCTAATCTTCAACGACCGAGTGCTTTCTGATTGGCTCGATTAACTGGCGCTGCGTAGGGATGTTGCGTTCTTTTGCGTTTTCTATCGTATCTACCATGGGGAGTGTTCTTAGAAATTGTTCGGATTAGTTCCACCCGCAAAGTTCACGAAAGCCCATCGCGTCAAAATTCCTGATACTATCCTCAGCATCTGCTTGGCAGTCCACTATTGTGCGTTTTAAAAGGAATTTTCTTCCTTTTACTACTTCTCTGTTGAATTGTTTAGAACCGGCGACTTTTCCGGAACAATACGACCTAGGAACTTTCAAGAAAAGAGCTTACATCTGTCTAAAAGGTTTCAACGAATTTGCAATTCCTCTGTTTTGTTGTTCATGGGTGGCGGTATTCACTTACCATCAGGTGAGCCGCATGCTCGTTTGCCCCTCTTCGTTAAAAAAATCAACTTAATAAAAAGGAGGTACAATTTATTTTGGCATGCTTTAAAAAAGAGCCATTCGAATGTGTATTATTTTTGTATGTATATAACTTGATATCTACATCATCATCATTGTTATCACCCTTAGAGTTCATAACAAGGAAACTGCTAAATAAAGCCACAACATCCGGCCCCAATCCACCCACATCAATCGAATTTCTGCATAACTTAACAGGTCGTCACTCCATCTAGTTAGGAGTAATTTCACCCACCAGTACGAAGCAGCCACGTGATCCCCGTTGGCTTTAGATTCACTTGAGCGTACTAATCCTACATCCTTTAGGCTATGAAACTAATCAATAAATTAATCATATGTTATGATAAAATAAACATAGAGAGCAAGACAGAACATTATAGGTTTCACACAAACAGACGTCCGTTCGGACATGGTGAGTGGTAGCGCGTAAAATACTTGCGTTGCACATTATTAATTAAGAGTCGTCCTCAGACGAATCACCTGACGTAGGACTGTTCAGTATGAGTTTTTCCATTCTTTTGCGGATTTTTACATTTTAAAGTTAATTACGTAGAGAAACACCAATGTCTCTCCACAGTTCTCTAAACGACTCTGAACGTCTTCATAGCGCATTTTTTGTCAATAGTGTGTGTGTGTGTGTGTGTGTGTGTGTGTGTGTGTGTTTTAATTAGATGTTATTCGTGGTGATCGCATATAAACTTAGAGAAAACATTTCACCCCTTGAAGCTTGTGAAATTCCTCAGTCCACTAAAAGAGGTCAAAATATTAGAATTTTAATTAAAAAAAATGTCCATTTTAAAAAACTGACAAGAATAATTTAATTTACACATAATGGCATCAGAAGCCGAGGCTTTAATTCTGCAATATATTATGCACCGTTTCCTGAATTTTTCTGAAATAAATTTTAGTTCCTTGAATTAAAAACTTAATCAATCCTTATTATTAAAAACTTAATTTTGATTCTTCATTTTTAATGTTGAACATCGCTGCATAAGTTTTATAGTCAGTAGTTGAAGTATCTTTAAAAAACATAATGAATACAAATACGTTAAGTGGTGTGAAAAGCCATTTATAAAACAATTTTCATTTGCTTCAAATAAGAGCTGACGTTATTATAAGAAATCATAAGAAAACAAACGTCTGCTAACGTTAACAAGATCATACAAAGTAATTTTAAAAACTTTTTCCATCTTGTGAAACATTAACTTTGTTTGTGTTGATATTCGTGTAACGAAAAAAAAAATAACGACGAGAAGTTAGCTTTAAGAAATTTATCGCACCAAAAACATTTTTATGTAAAATGTTGCCAAGACGAGACTACATGGCTCGCATTGTCAAAAAGTTATCATATCTCATGTAGAGCCAAGCTTCTAACTCTACAAGCCCTAACTCTATAAGCCCTAACTTCTTAAACTTTATACATTAATGTATATATTTTACTAAAAATATTGCTAAATTGAAGATGAACAGTAATAAATTTTAATGAAATAAGAAAATTACTTAAGTAAAAGGCATCTTTGTAACCGAGTATCCCGCTGTCAAGCGTGTTTTTGTAGAATAAAGATGTCAAGCGAGCACACAGTCCACCTGATGGTAAGCGAATGCTGAGGCCCGTAGATATCTACATATGTATCATTGATTAAGAATCAAAATGCAGATATATTTTCCACTAGGACCCGACCAGTAGGAGTCACCGGTAAAAAGGATTTCCGATTCTCTACACTCACAATACGAAACGCATCAGCATTAAGGTACTATTTGACGCTGGTATTATGTTACAGCCTAGTCTTCCAATCCTGAAAAAAATGAGATACTATGATAAAATACAATGAAATTTATAACCGGGTAATATATAGGTTAAAAAAACGATATAAATTTATTAACAAGAAACAAAAATTTTAAAGAAAAAGTGATGTTGTATTAGAAGCAACGTTACAATTAACCATATATATACGTCCAAATATTCGTCCGGCACAATTTCACCTTTAAAGTTTTAAGAGAAGTAAGAGGCACAAGTGCTTCCATTAAGCGATCTTGTGGTCTATTTTTAGGGATCGGCTTGATGAAATTAATATTTGATACAATTTATCTAAATTTAATTGAACTAACTGACCGACTAACGTGACAATCAATAAAATACTTTTCTTTGTTTGGCAGTTCTCAGTTTAAGCAAGTAAAGTTTACTCGAAGGTTTTGACACGTAGGATGCAAGAGAAATCGGAAAGATTCTTATGGGAGGCACAATGCGGATTTAGACCTGGAAGAGGATGCACGGATCAAATGTTTTCTTTCCGCATGATCACAGAGAAGCTTCTGAGTGTTAACCAGAAGATTTTCTGTGCTTTTGTGGATCTGAAGAAAGCATTTGATAAGGTTAAAAGGAAGAAAATGTGGGAACTGTTGCCGGGATATGGTGTGGATGGTCGATTGTTAAGGGCTGTGCAGTCACTTTACTATGACTGTAAAGCCTGTGTGCGGGTAGGGCATGACCTGTCACCCATGTTTCCAAGCGGGCGTAAAACAGGGTTGTGTCATGTCTTCCTGGCTGTTCATACTGTATCTCGACAGCTGTTTACAGAAGCTGAAAAATAGCTGTTTGGGTGTGAAATTGGGTGACATAAAAGTTAATTGTCTGCTGTATGCTGATGATGCAGTGCTCATTGCACCATCAGAAGCAGAACTGCGGGCATTAGTCACGTGTATGAAAGAGTAATGTGAAATTAAAGGTATCCGTTTGAATGCTAATAAAACTAAGGTTCTGGTATTTGAAAAGGACGAAGAGAGAACGAAATGTGAAATATAGGTAAATCAGGAATGTCTAGAACAGGTAAATGAAATTGTATACTTGGGGAGTGCTTTCAGCCGGGATGGAAGATGTGATTTAGATGTAGACAGGCGTGTCGCTGCCGGCAACAAAGTCAATGGTGCTCTGAATGCGTTAGTCAAAAGGCAAGGCGTATTGAAGAGTGCACGCCTTGTAATACATAACGCAGTGTTGGTACCGACTTTGTTATATGGCAGCGAAACCTGGGTATACCAGAAGAAGCAAAAAACCAAGTTGAATGCAGTGGAGATGCGATCCCTTCGTAAAATGTGCGGCGTTACCATAGCCAACCGAAAGCGGAACAAAGAGATTCGCAATATGGCAGGATTGAAAGATGACCTTATCACAAAATTGATAGGGGCGTACGCCAATGGTTTGGGCACGTTGAACGAATGAGTGAAGACCGAATGGTGAAGAAAATATATAGAGCGAAAGTAAATATTAAAAGGTGTCGAGGTAGACCGAGACTAACTTTCGAAGACCATGTGAGCAAATTGCTCGAAAAGGGGAGGGTCAAGAGTACTCGTATACCTAGACGTGCATGTATGAAGAAGTTAATGAACCTGAAAGAAGCGAAAGAGGTATGTAAGGATCGTGACACTTGGCGATCTGTTCTCTCTGGCTACCCCGTTAGGGATTGTGCGCGAAGATAAATAAGTAAGTAAGTAGTTTTTATCAGGCAGACGCTGTTACTCATCTACTAGTTTGTTTCCCTTGCTTTCCTCACGACACCTACGAGACGATACGGGATATTGGGTATTCTTACACCGTCTCTACATTTTTTTATAGGATAGGGTGACAAACGAGCACGCAGTCTACCTGATGGTAAGTGGTTATTGTGGCCTATAGACATCTACATCTATCTTTAAATACGAATCAAAGTACAGATATTTTGTCACCCGTGAGGACTAAGATGGAATGTCTCGTTTCCAGCAACATGGGTCTCCGGTTCTCTACACTTACCATACGAAACACATTAGCGTTAAGCTGCTATTTTACGCTGGTGTTCTGTGAGAGCGTGGTCCTTCCCCGGTCGAGCCGACCCATTCGTGCTACAACTATACTACTAATATAGCCGCAGTTTGGCTCTACCACGTATACATCAATATGAAAAAAAAACATCAATATGATTTTCTACACACGGTAACATCATTCATAGATACATTAATGAAGCCGTTTGCTCGTATACATTTTATAATTAAGACGACTTATACTGCCGTTGCAAATCCGCTTTCAAAGCTTGGTGATTTCGGTCATCAATTTACCATGAGATAGGCTCATCTCCATGTACAAGGTGGTAGGATTTTCTGCCTGGGAGCCCGCCTGGGTGGGTACCACCCTCTTACTTTACCTATTTCTCCCACCAAATAACAGTGCTTGCGCTGATGTTTTTCAGGTCTGATGAATATAATTACAGATATAGAGCGAGTGTAATTACGGACTGTTAGGCAGTCCATTTTAGTTTGCAGAATCGACAACGCATCTGTGGCTATTTTTTTTGTTTGAAGGTGGCATCAGGTATCCATTGATTGCAGTAAACTCTTGCCGTCAGGTGGACAGTGAGTTTGCTTATAACTACACTTTTATATAAAAGCATTCCAACTTAGTCCTCAGGGTGAGGGGACATTTGCATTTTGATTCTTAATCGAGGATAAATTTAGGTGTCTAATTTGCTGAGATTGGGACGAAGAGCGCGAGGGCAACCTCTGAAGTTGGCCGTATGGCCAGTCTGTTCGCAAAGGACACAGGCGGGTGGAAATTCGACATCACAGGGCCGAAGGTACTCTTTCTAGCTGAACTGAAGCGGAACTGTGCTTAGTTTACAATTACTAATAGTGTTTATGTACAAAAAGCTAGTTTATATTACAATAAAAACGAAGGAAAGAAATTAATACAGTAAGCCTCAATGCTTTTTCGTTTTTTCTCGTTAAAACATAAAACACAAACAATCAAAATATATAAAAAGACAAAGTTCTTCAAATCTTTTTAACGCAGATAACCTAGATATTAAAGTTTCAATCTTTACTTCAGCCCTTATAAAAATCTATGATGTTCATGGACCTTTACGCGCAGTCAAAATTAAACATCGTCCATCACCTTGGCTTACCGATGGCATTAAACATATTATTAATAAAAAAGCGATAGCTTAGGCTAAGTATAAACGTAACCCAAATGCGTTTAATAGGAAAAAGTATATTAACATTCGCAATCACTACTACTAATAAGGCACCCGGGGGCAGCCTATGTGCTAGATATTTCAATTTGATTACGGAAATTTACAAAAGAAGAGCTAAGTATTTTCAACCGACTTCAAAAAAGAGGGAGGTTTTTAATTTAACTGTTCTTTTTTATGGGCTACCTCAGAATTTTTTCAAGGTGAACCGATTTTGATGATTCTTTTATTACCTGAATACTGGTGCTTCTCATGTGGTCCCATATAAATTTGATTAAGATCAGATCAGTAGTTTTGGAGTTATTTTCAATGAAACATATTTAATTGACTGACTACATTGATGATTTTGTCATTTTATCCATATTGAAGTTGGTTATTCAAAATTTTTATTTTAGAACTTTTCCATCTTAATTTTATTTACTTGACGATATCAATTTTATTTTACGATTATATTAGTTATAAGCAGGATATTGTTATTTTTTTCACATAAATACCATATTTATAAATAAAGCTTAGTTTTGGTTTTAATCGCTATTTAATAATTTGAAACTACGCCGATTTAGATTTTATGTTTTCAAAACAGTTAGTTATGCTTTCATAAAATGCAAGAAGCAGTATATTTTGCCTTTAGTTATTGATACATTTAATTATATAAATAAACTACGGCTAGCGATATCGGTAGCTATCCGCCCCGGCTTCGCAAGGGTGTTTTCTAAATCTCGACAACAGCGTTACATATCGGGTCCATTTGAATTGAATCTAAACCATTCTCGAATCAACTTAATTACGCACACAAAATTTCATCAAAATCGGCCTACCCATTTAGGAGGAGTCCAGTCACTTACCCATGGACAGAAGAGTTATTTATATAAAGACAAAACGTTTATATGTCTTAAATCCGTAAAAACTAATTTTATTTAAATGTTTAGTATTCACGTAAATTTGAGGTTATTTACATAACGATATCTTACGAGTCATTATATAAATAACCTACATTTATGTGTTTAAATAAATATATTTACTATTGACTATATCAATTATCGATTAAAATATTAAAAACCAAACACAAAATTGATAATTCACGATATGTTCATATCGTAAAATAATTTTATTACTAACCGCCAGCAGCGCTGATAGTGGGCGCTGAATATATGAGTGAATTATCCCTATTAATTTTAATAATAATCTATTAAATTTATGTGCCTAATATTTACTAGAAAGTAAAAAAAAATCGCCATCAATTTTATGGTGCCAATCAATATTTAACTGGGCCAAAGATATGAATCATATATCGCAAAACTATTCTCATATAAGTAAATTAATAGAAGACCTTAAAATTCAACATTATTTTATGCAAACTTAAATAACTTTAATTATGAATATAAAGTGTAAAATGTTAATGATGCGATTCTGATTCTAAGACAATTTACCCTTCATAAGGATAGTTCATAGAAAGACATACCCGATATTAAATGTGGTAGGTTTTGTTAGATTGTGGTATGAATGCAATTCTGAAAAATCCTTGTTAGCCTATAGAATTGCTCATGCTAAGTTTTAATCATATACGCCCAATAGTCTCCGAGATGCAAACATCGAGGTAACTCTACAACTAATCCAATTATGCTAATTCTGGCATGGAGCAGTATTTACGATGTTTTGAAATTGAAGCTCACCTGATCGGAGTCGTGGGTTAAAAGATTTCCTGCATGTCTTACCAGGTTGTCGCATTATCTAGCGGAGGGCCGTCCTAAACTATATACCCGTAAGAGAATGTCAATCTAGAACCTTCTTCTTCATAGGTTGTTGGTTCTTCCAATCGTATTTTCGGCTCATTGCCAGTTCACTAAACTGAAGTCAGCTTACTGATCCATTGAGCTAAACCAGTTACGCTAGCTCTACTGCGAATATTATCGTTACTGATTCTACCACGTGGAAACTTCGAGCAAATCCTTCTCTCAAAAACAGGAGAAAAAGAAACACTCAATTACTATTTATTCACTCCATATCGGTTACAGTAAGATATAAGTGTAAACTTTGGGAAATGTACACGTTATTGTTTACACTTACCACAATTCCGCTTTTCAAATTCCAATTATTTACATCAGACTATGGTAAATGACCTCGTTATAAACCGCTGTTTAGTTACATGATTTGTGATTAACTACGTTATTATCAAAACCTTGGGGTATACAGGCATCGTCAATCTTATAATAAACTTATGTCATTAACTAATCAGTTCCAATAGTTTGTACTATCAATTATTTAGGTCATTAATCGCATCATTTGACTATTTCATTCATCAATGAAATAGTCAAATGATATTAATTTATCAATATATGTGACATTCGCATAATAATTCATCTTTGTATTTAGGTGATTGTATTGAGTTAGAGTACGAACCTCGAACTTGAAAGACATGAGCTCGAACCGTCATTCGATTTAATCGTTTGGTTTTGAAATAAAATTTATTTTAGGTCAGTTGATAGTTTAGATCTTTATATCATAATAGACGCAATTAAAAACCAAAACCTATGAACCATTTATAGAGGGCAAAATAATGTATTTTCACAATGTATATCATTCATATAATATCCCGAATGAATACGTTAACTCATTTTACAGTAGCATATAGTAAAGCATATAGTAATCTTGTCTAAGCTTTAAATTTTCTCTAACAAACAGTTTCTGTATGACACAAATTTAATTGTAACTTTCTTTTAGGTGTTAGTGTTGAACAAATAAGAAAGGAAATACAACAAAGAAATTTAAAAAGACGCCGAAGGAAAGTTAAAGCAAAGTAAGGATCTGAATGTAGAGTATCTGCACTACTTTCGTATGTTGTTTGTTTCAAAGAAATTTAATCAAAAGTATTTTATAGTTTATTAACATAAAATTTTTACTAGAACTATCGTTCACAGAAATAAAGCGTTCAAATAATAACCCTGCTCATTTATTACATTCAGTTTATGGCCTCAAATTAGCATTCAATTATTACTAGTGTTAAGTTTATGTTCTTAGCAACAAAAATTAAGCTTTTAGTAAAAAGTAGGTATAAACCGACTTCAAACGCTATTTTAATTTTATAAGCCGTACATATGTATACTAAATGTATGTTTATTAAAAGTTTATACTGAAAAATTAAAAAAAAATTACGTGGACCAGGTAGATGTGTTCAATTAAAATCACAAATGAAAAACTTGACCTCACTTTTTCATCTTTCAGGGTGTATTTTTTTAAGATTAAAATATCCGTAATATTTTACACTATTACGGGTAATTTTACAAATTTGAATAGAACAACCTTTGCTTATTTTAATAAAAAAATAATCACATTTCGACCGGTTCTGCCGTTTTAGACATAGCGGTGAAAATACAATAAAAACATACGCTCTGCAAATAGAACCTCTTTATAAGTAGGTTAAAAATTAATCAATTACCCTGACATTTTAAGATAAATAGGTGTTTGAGATACATAGGCGTCCTTTCGGAAGCGCAGTACATCGATATATATATATATATATATATATATATATATATATATATATATATATATATATATATATATATAGGTAAGTCTATAAAATACTGGTTGGGTCGAGAGTAAAAAGGTTTTACTCTAAAGCATCGTATCATTGGTAACGTGGCAACCTTATTGTTTAAATATTTACGACATATATTTACGACAAATTGTTAACGATTTGCTTAACATTGTATTTTCTTGTACTTTAGGTTGTAATGTACGCATATTTGCGACATCCATTATGAGTGAATCTGAGATGATCCTCTTTCGCCTACATATTATGTATAATAGTACAAGTCGAATTTTAGGTAAAATTATGGTATTTAATTATTTAGTATTATTACGATACTACATACTGTGAAATAATGGTACAATTGGGATAATTATTATACTACGAAATCCGACCCTGGTTACGTCGTGTTATGATATGACGTTTGTTAACGTTTGTTACCGTTACCATCGATAACCGTGTAGTAGCGGTGTAAAAATATACACTACCCCATATCGTCCTGAGGGTATCGTAAGAGACGACAGAGAAAAATGAAACGGGAGATGGGCAGCAACATCTTCCTGATAACTTCCTGATAAACTCAAAATAATAAAAAACTGCGGTTCTCAACCCTCTTGTCAACTATGGCAAAATACCAGATATGACAACAATATGAATACACCGTGGCAACTATGGCAAAATACCAGATATGACAACAATATGAATACACCGTGGCAACTATGGCAAAATACCAGATATGACAACAATATGAATACACCGTGGCAACTATGGCAAAATACCAGATATGACAACAATATGAATACACCGTGGCAACTATGGCAAAATACCAGATATGACAACAATATGAATACACCGTGGCAACTATGGCAAAATACCAGATATGACAACAATATGAATACACCGTGGCAACTATGGCAAAATACCAGATATGACAACAATATGAATACACCGTGGCAACTATGGCAAAATACCAGATATGACAACAATATGAATACACCGTGGCAACTATGGCAAAATACCAGATATGACAACAATATGAATACACCGTGGCAACTATGGCAAAATACCAGATATGACAACAATATGAATACACCGTGGCAACTATGGCAAAATTCCACCGTGAGATAATCTATGATGGAGGCTTATGTTAAGTTGTTAAGTGGACTTTTGTGGGTGTAATGGATGGATGGATGGATATCGATATGTTTCCATTTACGCATTTAGCTTTGATAAAATATAACTAGGTATTTTATCTAATTTGAGTTAATTATGTGTTAATTTCGTAAAAAATACGTTTAGCCAGGGAAGTCATTTATACAGTTGAATTGGGTGGTACGCTCGTGCTTTTACTCTGAAGCAACTTTACTTAACTTTAGTGTGTTTTAACGTTATTTTAGTAATAATATACGACACACTTAAATGCTTAGTTGAAATCTTAATTCTGCTTTCAATTTTGTATTTTTATTACTGTGTTCAATTCCTTTGGATAACAGAATGTTATTTTAACCATTTTTCTTGTTGAAATTTTATTCCATGCTATTGTTGCTCTTCTTTAGTAACTGAAGAAACTGCTGTGTGTGCTAGTACTTTAATAATAAAACATTAATTAATACATATAAAGCTATGATTGTCCGTTACAAATTATTACTTTATTTTAATTTTTTAAGCTCTTTCAAATCCTAGTGATTTCAATTATTTTAATGAATAAAGTTGCCACTGAAAATAAATGTGATGGCAAGAAAGTAATAAAACTATAAATGTACGGTTTAAAAGCTCTACGACATTCAATCCTTATATACATAGAACGAAGAAATTAAATTAGTATTTAATTTTTTTCAAAAAAAGAGAAAAATTAAACAATTTCATGAAGGATGAGAAGCTGTATTCAATTTTGTAACATAAAATACATTTACACGTTTTCCTGTTTCGCGTAATTTTTAACAGAAATATATTGGCTTCTTTTGTATAAATGTCACGATGCTGTTTATTCAACATGTATTGGGGGGCTTGAAACTCAATTTCTTTACGTGAAATAGCATTAAGAAAATATAGACATATTGATTCTGACATAAATTTTCGGGAAAAATGGGTATTTGGAGGATACTTGATGCTTTTGTGTTCATAAGAATATTAAAACAGCCGGCGCTAAAATGTTTTTTTTACAAATCCTGTACTTGACTACAATGCCACCTGGTGGTAAGTGGTGATGAATCTCTAGATAGTAAATTGCACTGTCTTGGCGTAACAAATACCATATTCACTCCTGTCTTGAAGACGCCCAGATTGTATTTGGATGGACACAGACGCCGGTAAATTATAATTTTTTTATTAAACAGAGAATAAACATTACTAATATTTTTGCTGACTCGACTTCTTTTTATTCAACTACTTAATGTCAAAGGAAAACCTTCTTATAGGGTTTCGATTGATGAGGCCAATTTGTTTATCTTGGGTTGGGTTAATGTATAAGGCAAACAGGCATCGGCTCTGAAACAATTTATCTAAATGCGGTTATATAATATACTGTTATGGAATAATGTTTTCTTTTCCTTGTGGGGTTGACTTTAAATTTCAACTCAGGCAATAGATAAACAAATGTTGCTTTATAGAATAAGGGTGACCAATTGGTAATATTTTGACAGTTACTTGGGCGTATTATGGTCATGGTCACGGAGATAAGATGAGAAAAGTTTTATAAAAATTATAAGAAGCATAATGTCCTCCAGAAAAACATAACGCAAGTAAGGAATGAAGTTCCCGAGTGTTAGAGAAGACACTCAGGTTCACTCTCTATTCCCTTATTCTCGTAGTATGATAAGACAGTAATCGGACACGACAAGAGAGAGACCAGGTATAGAACCAACAGTTTACATGCTTTCTAAGGCAAGAAGGTGAAACATGCAATTCCTCGAGACTCCAGACTACTACCTAGAATTTATTGACAGAAAAACCAATAACTAATAACTTATGATCTTTAGTCTAGCTTGCGGCTGTTTGACCAACGAGGAGAATTATTGATTAAATTATTAAATTAAAATGTAGCATATAACTTGTAAAACGTTACGATTTTTTTTTCCAAATTTTATAGTATTGTAAATATGGAAAAAGGAAGGCAATCAAGTTAAAAGTATAATAACCGTCCCTTGTATTTGGTCCAACTCGTACGTCGTGCGGTTCCGGAATATAAATCAGTGTCCGCAGGAAGTTATTTAGTATAAAGGCGGTAAATTCTGCTTAGTTTAGTCTATGGTAGTCAGCCCATAGAATATATTGAGATGGTTAAATCATCTTTATATTTTATTCATCGATTAAGACATATTGCGACGCAATTAACGATTTTCATGTTGTTTAAATTAAACTTTTTAGGTTCACTATAATACAAATTTATTGGTGTTATAGTATTTCGTGTCAAAGACATCAAAATGTTAATGTATCATCACACTTTTTGTACGTATGTCACAGAGCCATTTTTCCAGATATTTTACGTTCAATTTCATATTCAAACTCAAAAACTTCATATAAAATCCATTTTTGATAGAAAAAAATACTAAACTAATTTAATTATGGGATAGTATCAAGTCATAATATTCAAAATTGCTTTTGCCCACAGTATTTCTAAAAATGTCTGAATCATACGTAAACAAAACCTGCAGGTTTATTTACGTTTTTTTCACGATCATCCTTTTTCTTTTTGCTGTTTGCCACGTAATACATCATTCATGTGGATTTAAGGTAGAAATGTTCTGGTTACACAGAAACAATAATTGTGTGTGTACTTTATCGATTTTTTCTACTAAAATGCGTTTAATGTTCAGGAACAAAAATATGTTTACTTTGCTTTTAACAATACAGCAGCGCTCACTGCCAACGCTCTGTCGAGGCACTTTTGGGACGCAGGCACGCCGAGGCATAGGCAATGTATAGATGAGGCGCGACCCACGCTTTAATTTTACGAAAACTATGTCGCTATTTTGTCAGTTTATACAAACTCAACAGAGATACTGAGTAGAAATGGAACACACAATCAACCAGAAAACTTTAAATGTAAAGAAAGCTTTCGATAGAATTTAAATAACAAATTTATTTGTTTTATAAATCGTGATGCGTCTACAGACAAACAAACATATTGTTACGAGCTTGAGGTTCGTGACAATAAAAATTTCCAATAGAATTACCTAAATTAACACTTTAATTTTATTTACACCATTTAAAACTTAAAATTAATCACACTGATTCACTTTATTACGCTTCGAAGCTTCACTTGTCTCGCCAAATTCAATACTTCCCCGATCGCATCTTGCAGCGCCTATAAATACACATTATCACCGAAACATCCAGAATATTCAAGTAAATACGCGCGCCAATCAACAAGGCATCGAAAGTTCGAGTGTCGGGCTTCTATAAGCTTAGTTCTTCGTTTCGATACTAGATGGCGCTGTCGGTTAAAAGATTAGTGATGTCATTTTCTAGAAGGCTCTCCTCGCTCTCGTCCCTGACACTAGATGGCGCTGGTGCCGGGTACATGACGTCAACTTAGGCGCACAACAATATGAAGGGACAAAATTTTTGAAAATTGGTGTTAAAATATTTGAATCTATAACCATCTTAACATGGTGGTGTTTGTTGTAATTACGATTTAAAAAAATTGGTTAATCTTGATGAGAGTAACACACATAATCGTATGGATTTATAATCGTATAGATAATAGTTTACGAAACAATATAATTTTTAGTTATTTTAGGCTAGTTTACTCAGTCTGAATTTTAAAGCATCACATAAATCATGGTGCTTCACAACAAATGGAAATAGAAAACCTCATCAAAATCAAAGTTCACTACTAAACATTGACCACTATCAAGGAGCAACCGCTACAAAGTCGTGACTCCATCTAGTGGAGATCCGCCCTACACTTCGTCTACTGGTACAAAGCTGCCATTCTAAAACATTTCTTCGCCGTCGGTTCCGTATCTTCGAGCTATGTGGCCAACCTATTGCTAATTTAGCTTACTGATCCGCTAATATTATATGCATGTAAATACTTCGATCGAAGACGCCCATTTGATAGTTAGTGGCTACTAAAGTTAAAGGACTTTAGTACATCTGTTGCGAACCTTAAACAAATAAGGCTACAATGTGTTGTAATCGCCTAAAATAAAATATTCTTCAATAAATTAGAATATTTTTATATCATAATAATTGTTTAAGCGGATTCTTGTTCGACCATTACACATCTCTGTCGATAACTTGCTAAAAGACTTTCAGCTTCAGTGGCTGAGTAAGTATATTCAGGCGGGGGTCAAGTTCGCAGGAAAAGGACGTCCTCGTCCTCAACAGGCGGAAAAGATCCCTGCCCCCCCCCCTACGCCCATAAATGGCTAAACCCAAGGGTAAGACGAGGGTCCTCCAAGCAAATCTTCACCATGCAGCAGCTGCTTCTGCCGTGTTGAAGGTTTGCTTTGCAGAGGACAACATAGACCTCGCCCTTATACAAGAGCCTTGGGTTCTAGGATTGGCGGCTGCCGGTAAGATTCTTGTCAATACCAAAGGCAGTAGACCCCGAGCTTGTTTAATTTATAATAAAAATATTGAACTTTTAGCTGTTCCAGAGTACTGCAACGATGACCTGGTTACAGCATTCATAAATCTCAAGGGATGCACAGGGGCCAGAGTAATCTTTTGCTCAGCCTATCTTCCCGGCCAGAACGCAGATCCTACTATCGAGTTAGAGCGAGTGGCAGAGTTCGCCCGAAAACACAAGGCCGAACTTGTGGTGGATTGTGATGCTAATGCTCACCACACAGCCTGAGGGAGCACCAACATCAACGAAAGAGGTGAGTAACTTTATGATTTTCTCATCTCCAACCGCCTGGTAAGCCTAAACTTAGGTTGTACACCAACCTTTGTAACGCGTCCTAGGCAAGAAGTGTTAGACATAACCTTTGCTACCAATAACATGTCCAGGCGGATAAATAACTGGCATGTTAGTAGCGAAAACTTGATGTCTGATCACAAGCACATTAACTTTGTGATTGGAGCATCACCATCATTTGAAACCGTTACTTTTAGGGATCCGAAAGCGACCTCCTGGGATATCTATAGAGATAGCCTAAGGAGGAATTTGGAAACATTTTCAAAAGCATCAAAACAATTGAAGGCCTGAAGTTAGCGACGGAGACAGTAACCGTAGGTATCTGTGAAGCCTTCGAGGACAGTTGTCCCGTCAAAACCAAGACCTCAACACGAAAAGCTTCTTAGTGGAATTCTAAGCTGCAAGACCTTAGGAGAAAGACCAGGAAACAATTTAATAGGGCTAAAAACACCAAAGAGTGGTATATTTACAGTGCAGCCCTAACTGAATATAAAAAAGAAATTAGTAAAGCCAAGAGAGCATCGTAGAGGAAGCTATGCGAGGAAGTTGAGTCTTTGCCTCGCAGTGCAAGACTACACAAGATGTTATCAAAAGCTAAACCTAATCAGATCGGGATTCGTAAAAAGCCGGATGGTAACTTCACTAATAGTGAAACAGAAACATTGGAGTTATTAGCGTCAAACTATTTCCCAGGGTCATACAGGACTTCAGCCTTGAACTCTTTCAGAGCCCTACGAAGGCCTTGCAATGAGGACTGGCGTAGGGCTGCAAAGATAATAAGGCCAAACCTGATGCAGTGGGCTGTTGACTCCTTTGAACCATTTGAATCAAGCGGGGAGGATGGAATAATTCCCATCCAACTACAGAGGGGTCCTTCTTCTTTATCTGGTGAAAATCTTCAGAGCAAGTTTTGCATGGGGATATATTCCAGAACGATGGACAATTGTCAAGGTTCTATTTATACCTAAGGCTGGTAGAAAGGACTACGCTTTACCAAAGACCTTTAGACCTGTAAGCATATCTTCTTTTCTTCTTAAGACATTGGAAAAGGTTATAGATAGATATATAAGGGATGTAGCTCTAGCTACGAGGCCCATTCATTACAACCAGCATGCTTACCGTAGAGGCAAATCTACGGAAACAGCCCTGATCAGTGTAATGACACTGATCAGGGCTGTCAATGGACAGGGTCGAAAAAGCACTGGAGGATAAAGATATAGCTCTTTGTGCCTTTCTAGATATTGAGGGCGCCTTCGATAGTAGCCCCACATCACTGCTGATTGGGGGCCTAACATCTAAAAATGTTGACCCCACAACCATCAGATGGGTGAAGTCGATGCTCTCAAACAGAAAGGCAAAAATGGCACTGTTTCAAACTTCGATTGAAGTTGCAACCACAAGAGGCTGCCCACAAGGAGGTGTTTTGTCACCCCTTTTTTGGACTCTTGCGGTTGACCAACTATTATACAAAATGGCAGACCTACGCATTGACACATTGAGTTATCCTGATGACCTTGTGATCATTATAAGGGGCTTTTGCCAAAGTACTTTATCGTCAATAATACAAAGAGCCCTAAACACCATAAATAACTGGTGTAGGGATAACAGTTAATCAGTTTATGCTGATAAAACTGTTATAGTACCTTTTACCAAAAAGAGACGGTTGGACAAATTAGTCCAACCAAAACTTAATGGTAAAGAAGTACTATTTTCCACGGAAGTTTCACCTTGAACTCTCGCCTTAGCAACGTATGCCATAAGGCAAAAATTGCTTTAGGTACGGGCAGTCTTTTGGTCGGGAACAACTGGGGCTATCGTGCCAGTATGGTCCTATGGCTGTACAACAGCATAGTGAGGCCAATTCTCACCTACGCCTCTACTGTCTAGTGTAACAAGGCCAACCAAAGGGTGACTGCGGATAGACTAAATAGTCTACAAAGGACTGCCTGCCTATTGGCAACTGGAGCTATGCGATCATCGCATGGAGCGGCTCTTAATGCACTTCTATGCCTAACGCCCCTTGATCTTTATCTAGACAAGGAGGCAAGGGCTAGTTTGTATAGAATTAACGCCCAGGCCGGTCTGAGCTTGCTCTCCTACAGATCGAGATCCATGCTCGACTCAATTAAGGAATCACCGGTCTTATGCATGATCTCAGATATCATGCGTCCACTATACACTTTTGATAAAAAGTATATATTGAAATTACCCTCCAGAGAAGACTGGCTGAATGGTCAGGTTATCTGTGAGGTTGGTAGCCTCATATGGTATACCGATGGGTCTAAAATGGGCTTCAAAATAGGCTTTGGAATTTACGGGGAACGCCCCAAATTCAAACTTATGAATTTGGGTAGATAAACCTCTATTTTCCAGGCAGAAATTTTCGCCATACTTCGGTGTGCGGAAATCAATCTGCGAAAACACTACGTCAACCAAAAAATTTACATAAACTCTGATAGTCAAGCAGCACTCCTAGCGCTAAGATCAAACTTAGTGAACTCAAAGCTAGTTGGAGACTGCGTGAACCATTTAAACGCCCTGGGTTGTAAAAACAGGGTCGTTTTAAGATGGGTTCCGGGTCACGAGGGTATTGTAGCCAACGAATTTGCCGACAAACTTGCACGGGAGGGCTCAAAGTGCAAACAATTTGGACCCAAGCCATTTTGTGGAATCTCAAGAAGCCTAGCCCGATTGACACTTGAAACTCTTTATCACAATAAATCACTTAAGATCTGGTCTGATACACCAGGCTTAAAACATTCTAAAACCTTAATCCGGGCTTTTGATCGTAAATTCGCTTCAGAAGCCCTGGGATTAAGTAAAAATAAATTGCGCATTCTGGCAAGAGCCCTAACTGGACACTGTTGTCTTAAAAAGCACATGTCCATCCTGGGACTAAGCAATTCAAGGGTGTGTCGGTTCTGTTCTGTAACGGAAGAACAGAACCGACACACCCTTGAATTGCTACTTTTCTTTTACTCTTCTACACATACTAACCGTTTGCGGACCCTTAATGCGCAAAAGTAACACTCATCTGGGACACTATCTACTCCGCCCAGAAGAAGTGAAATTGCTCACACGGCTAAGCAACTCCTTCGATTCATTGAAAACATAGGGCTTAGCAGTGAACTATAGCCATAGCAGCGATCACAACAGATCTTATAGGTCGCAGTGATACTGGTCTCTTTAACTAGACCTGCATAGCTGCTCGCACATAAAAAAAAGTATATTCACTACTTTGTTTCCTTCCGTGGGTGTCTTAAGAGGCGATAGGGGGAAACAAATTAGGAGTAGCAACGTCTTCCAGGTGACATCTAGAAAATAAAACTGCGGTTGCCAACCCGCCTGCCAAGCGTAGATACATAAAGTTAATAGTGTATACATTAAAGCTTTGTACAGTTTATTTATTTATTTATAAGGTACACCAACAGCAAAACACTTTTATAATGGTACTGAATACAAAATAACTTATATTAAGAAATAACTAACTAAGGAATGAGTGTGTGCTGAGAGAGTAAAAAGAAATTGGTCAATTTTTTTTTTGAAGCATTGGGCAGAGTCGTTGAAAATGTCGATGTCCGGTATCTTGGTCATAATTTCATTGTATGTGTTACATATTCTGGCTAGGGGATAATGCGCGCCTAAATTTGTTTTGTGACAAGGTATGCTAAATAGTTTGCGAATTGGATATCGAGAATATCTGTACGGGATAAGTAATTTGATGTGATCGAGAAGGTGCATACTTTTGATTTTGTTATGCAGTAACTTGTGTAGGAACATTAAGTCTGCAATGTGACGTCGGTCACGTAAGGTTGTAATTTTGATAAATGCTAGCCTCTTACTATAGGGGTGTCTATGCGATTTGCCTGGAGTTGAAAAGGCAAAGTAGCGTATAAAAGCTCTTTGAATCGTTTTAATTCGCTGAGAAGACGCACTATAAACTGTGTTCCATGCAACACTTGCAAATTCGTTATAGTAAATGTTGATTAAGAAACCATCAATTAATCAACTTTATGCGAATTAAGCGGTAGGAACGCTGAGCCCTTGTAACTGAACCCCTGTTAATTTACAAGGGTATAGTAAAATTTTCCTTTGAGATTACCATCAAATTCATTATATTTTAATAAATTTGCCGGTGTACTAATGTTATTAAAGGTAAGCGGGTTATAAGATACTGTTGTAGCTATAAATGGCTTTCTCGAAATACGATGTTTCGCCATTATCGGTAAATCTCCTTTAAAACCATTTTTATTTTGCACGGTAGCGGATATTTCGTTAGATTAAATAAATGTATAAATTTAATATAAAATTAAGTCTGCTTTGCAAATTGACTTCATAGATACATGAACAAATGACCTTCCACCATTAAAAACATAATAATAAGAGATGTAAAATTTCAAACTTAGTGGAATAGCGATAAAAGATTCTTTGAAAAAAATTCGTGGACTTATTAATTTATTTTGGTGGTCTTTTAAAAAAAAAAATATTTTTCACACTTTTTAAATTCATAATATAAATATAAACTATAAAATTATAGATTTTAAATTGGGATTTATTTTTTGCTTTTACAGTAACGTTCCACACTGCGCAGATGTCAACTTGATTAGATTATCCCTTTTCTCAGCCACATATATACGTGAATGTCACAATAATTTATCTTTACTTGGAAATCAGAGCGAAGAATACATTTGCTGAGATTATGAAACGTCAACCTCAGAGTCTTTGGAAATTCTAGACTGGATTGTTATTTATTTCCTTTGAAGGCATTTGTTCAGATTTATAAACAAATCTTTTTACCATGATAATACTATGTTAATTTGATTAAATTTTAAGAAAATTAACAATAATATTAATAATAATGGAATTCAGACCGAATTGCGGTCACTGCAGTCAGTCTCATGGTAGACTAGTCATATGCGCAGGATCTGATTATAGTGCCCAAGTGTATGTACAAGCACAGGACACTCATAGTCCAATGAGTCGGTCACTTGAAACGAGCGGAGTGATATCAGGCACACAACCAACGCCTTTACGGGCTATTCAAGGCACGGGTGAAATACCGCCAACATTACTGACTATGTGCTGCTACTGAGAATTTCTTAACACGGAGAACCCAATAACTGATTTTGGTCCGACTTAGGATTCGAACTCACGACCACTTGATAAGTAATCGCGTTTACGACCATAGAACAATAAATCGGTCAAATAAACTAGACTACACTAGACCGAAAATTATAAAATTATATATTTGCATGCCATTGGCGAAATATGATTGTACCATTGAATAAAACTACTATTTACGGATTTTATCGCGTTTAATTACTTTAATTTATTTTTATTATTATCCCGACGTTTCGGGTGTTTAACAGTACCCATGGTCACGGGGGGGACTGAGATGTTTGACGTCCCAATGTCATAGTTAGTCCGGCTACCTTCAGTTTTTTTAATATTAATTTTTGGTCCGATTTACGCAAAACGAGCTTATACATAGTATCATGAAGGCTTGCAGTGGTATGCTTGGGTTTGGGTTAAATTTTGTTAATTATAGGATCCCAAGCAGATGGTAGCACCCAACTATCTTCTCTATTGAAATTTGGATGTTTTTTAATTTCAATAGCCTCGCGTATCATCCTTGGTAGGAATCGGTGTTCTTTTGCGAGAATTTGTGGTTCATCAAACCTAATGTAATGGTGGGGTCGATCTTAAGCATGTTCGCAGACTGCAGACTTCCCGGAGCGTCGGTGCTTCACATCAGCTATATGTTCCTTCACGCGGGTTTTTATAGATCTCTTTGTTTGACCTATGTAAGAGAGACCACATTCACAATCTAGCTTGTACACACCTGCATCTTGTAGAGGAATATTACATTTGATGGATGGTAAAAATTTACTAATCTTCTTCAGCGGCTTGTAGTATGTCTTAATGGACGCTCGCTTCAAAATGTAGCCAATCTTGTCCGTGACTCCTCTGACATATGGTAGTAGAGCAGGCGCGCGCTCGACTGTGGCCGGCTTCACTTGTTAACTGTGACGTAGGCGCAGGACCCGCAGCTTGTTGTCTTGCAATACTTGCTTGACGTGCTGAAGCTCCGCGGCCAGATGTTTTCTGTCACAGATCCCTCGTGGTCTCTGAAACAAAGATTTACACACGGTAGCTAACTGTGAAGGATGATGGTGAGATTCACCATTTAGATATCGGTTGGTATGGGTCTTTTTCCTATGCACAGTGTGACCAATAGTGAAAAAAACTGAAGGTAGCCGGACTAACTATGACATTGGGACGTCAAACATCTCAGTCCCCCCGAAACGTCTGGATAATAATAAAAATAAATTAAAGTAATTAAACGCGATAAAATCCGTAAGTAGTAGTTTTATTCAATGTGTAGTGTTCGCGTAAATTTAAGAAATCATTATGATTGTACCATATCAAATTATTAATACTGTAACTACCATATTTCTTGCAAATAAATTATTATTATTAACATAATAATTAAATATGCAGCACAGTATGTTAATTTTAAAATATGGATACCATTAGTGTGTAACGAAGCGACACTCATCTATCGCCCTTAGATGTGATTTTATCGAAGTTAAAGTACGCAATACTGCATGGTATGTTTCCGTTTCTGTGTCTGAGTGTTTTGAGGAGTCGCATTTTTACTGCCGGTCAGTGCAGTCGCTTCATAATTATGTGGCGGCTCTAATGCCAAACCTACAACGTTTTCGTAGCGTAAGCATACCAACTGCGCGAACATTTTTCGAAGTTGTGTATCAACGTCCGATCCGATACCGTCGTAGTTAACGAGTTTCTTGCATTTGTTCAACAAAAATTGGACGTCATGGACCAGATGTCCCTGGAGCAGATACTGATGACCAGCTTCACCGAGAACGAGATCATCCAAGCGAAGAAGGTGTTAGCAGATTCAGCCGTGACCCAAATCCGTCTTATCACACGTCATAGAGATGGATGCGGTAAGGAAAACTTGCAAGGCATCTTCAGAGTGTTCAATGAGACCGATCCTGATGACATCCCAACTTTCATCGAACGTGATCTCAAAAAGCTGCCTCCCGTGACGTTCGATCACGTAGACGTGACCAGATTATTGAAAGACATTACCACGTTGAAAACCGAAGTCACCGACATCCGTTTCAAATTTAATGAATCGAAACGAGCCGCAACAGAGCTGAAGAACGAAGTCACTTTGTTACACAACATAATTGTAACATCTGCGAATTCACTGCCGTCGCAGAAGGTAAATACGACACGCGGTAATCGTAATAGTAGTCATATTTCACCAATTATTGCAACTCCGTCACACGATACCGTCTGTAAGCGGGTTGATGACTGTGAAACTAGGACGACCTCGGTCATTATTGCGTCACCATCTCAGCCCTTGACTGAGTACTCCTCCGCCAAAATCTTCACAATCGTTACCCTCTTGTGGTCGAAAACAAAAGAATGTGGATCTAAAATCAGTTCCTGTAGTGACCCGAACCAAGAGAGAGAATGACGGGTTTACTCTTGTTGAGAAGAGCCGTTGGTCGAGACCCGTCTGTAACCAGCGTGGGACCGCCAAAATAAACGCAAGTACAACTCTGCGTATTGTGGAGCCATTAAGCTCTGCATCTCCCGTTTGGAGAAAAGAACGTCGGGAGAAGACGTCCTGCGTTTCGTGGAAGGACGAAGCCGATGCCGCATATAGGACCTGATCCCTTTACATTTGCAGCGTTTGGAGTCTAATTGGTCCACGAACTTCAAATCCTACGTACTTCAGGTTCCTGCAAAATACAAAGAGAGATTCCTTGCTCCCGATTTTTGGCCCTGTGAGGTAGTGTTTCGCCGATACAGGGAAAGCCAAAGAAGAACGTTCCCTAAATAATGTTATATTTATAATATATATATATATATATATATATATATATATATATATATATATATATATATATATATATATATATATATTTAAGTTAAGGTATATATTGCTATGGGCCAATGTTCTTAATTTTTAAGTCCTTGATGCCTGATATATAGTTATTGTATGGTATCGGCCCGACCGAGGAATGACCACGATCTCACAGAATACTCTGTTGTGTGATCAGGAGCCGTTTTTTTACTGGAAACGAGTTATTCCATCTTGGCTGAATTTTGTATATTTTTATAGTATATGCCTATAAAGATGTCTAAAGGCCACAGCACCTATTTAACACTAAGTGTACTGTCTGCGCTTGTCACCCTTTAAAAAAACAGATTCAATGTTCTTTAACCCTATTCAAAATATTAATCAAGTAAATTGAAGATTAGCAATATAAATTTGTAGAAAAAATCCACCTCAATGTGTGAAAATTGGGGGTGGAGTTTTTAATGTAACTGTTAAATTAATACAAATACCTTGACCTTGTGGCGTTACTTAGTCCACGCAAGAGTCAAAATTCAAACTTTTCATAAAACGTAAAAGTTGACTTCACAGAACTTAGAATTTCAGCTTCCGTCTGAGATTTAAATTATTCTAATATAATCTACTTACTGGCACTGTCTTATTGAAATAACTAATTTGAGCATCAATTTCCCATAATGTTTATTTATAGAGTAGGAATTATATTAAAGTGTTAAAAGTTATGACTGGTCTTCCGTCGTAAATATCTGTACGGAATTAGATTTCCCGACTCGGAGCCACCGTAAACTATTTTAAAGCACTGTTTAACTCTTTATTAAAATTTTAATGTTAGCAAGTGTTGATCAAGGTTGAGACTATGTAGACTTACAAATGACCTACTTATCAACACTTCACGCTTTTAAACATTTCTATATCCACTTTATATCTCTGCTTTATTATTATAACTACGAAATAAATACTACTTGATTTTACTTCTGATTTTTTTAATTTTAATATTTTGTCATTTAATAATTTGAATTTTTAAATGACTTTTAATAATTAACAGACAAACTGTATTTCAACTATATTAAAAACAGTGCTAACACACTTGCTCAGTATACGGGATACATAATCGTAATGAATTAGTGAGAACTGCCTAGATCCCTGAAAATATTATAAATATAATATTTTCTAGATAAAATAGTACTTCTATTTGTATGATGATATAAATTTTTATATTTAATCTACCGTAAAATTGCGCCATGGTCATTTCGTATGGTCGGCAAATGTCGTAAATTGACAGGAGAATAAAAATAAAATACATGAAGTAACTAACTTATGTTTAGACCCCAAGTAGAGAATTTCATATAGATTCTATAATGCCAAACTTCTTTATAAAAAGTAGTCTATAAATATAAATTTCAATGGTTAAAAGTGTTGTAGGTGCGTGCTCGGGATTTGACGGACGCATGTGACTGCATGGGAATTTTAAGAGGATTGAGGGGTTAAAAACTTTGATGTATTAGAACAATATGTGTACTCATTTAACGCATGTATAGATATTATATCGGTAACGGAAGATTATATACCTAACTCCCTAAGCGATATGTATAACCTGCCGGAGTATCAAATGCGCAGTGCTGCGTAAAAACCGAAAGGGTAGCTGTATTATAGCATATATACACATCATCATCATCATCATCATCATTACAGCCTTTCACAAGTCCACTGCTTAACGTAGGCCTCCCCCAAGTAACGCCACAAAGCGCGGTCCTGAGCCACCAGCATCCATCGACTTCCTGCATGTCTTACCAGGTCGTCACTCCATCTAGTGGGGGGTCGCCCTACACTACGCCTACCGGTACGAGGCTGCCACTCGAGAACCTTTCTTCCCCATCGGTTATCGGTTCTTCGAGCTATATGGCCAGCCCATTGCCACTTCAGCTTACTAATCCGTAGGGCTATATCGGTCACTCTGGTTTTACTGCGGATATCCTCATTTCTGAGTCTATCACTCTCATATATACACAAGAAGAATAAATTTACGATAATTCGTAACGTATTAACAAAGCATTTTGAGCATATATTACTTAATTGAATTTGGATTGAAGGCTATTAAACTAGTCAGCACTAAAATGTATTTTGTCAACAAATAAAGTGAATTGAGCTGCTTCTAGTGGTCAGCAAAAATAACTTAATTAATTAGCAAGTAATATGATATTAGGCCACCTTAAAATTGATTTCATAGGAACTTAAATATATCTGATGCAATATTAGTTGTATTAGAACAACCAACCGTGATTTTTATTAAATTTGTAAAAGTTTAAAATTTATTCCGATTTGCTAATTAATTTTATTTCTACAGCAACAAGTCCGCAATTTTTCGTTGCCTCTCTCACTCTACTCTAACTACTCTGCCTACGATTTGAAAATAAATTTAAATAAAACTAGGAAACCTAACCTAAGCTATTACTAGGTCTATTTATTTTGCAAACATATATACATTATCAAGCCGACCAAACATTTTTCAGGGATCAGGTGGACGAAGGAAGTTTGATTTTGGGACTACGCCTGGGGAGTAGGAGTACCGGTAAAGACGCGTTAAGACCGGTGCCAACTCTGGAGCACATGTCCTTAGCACAATTGGTGGGATTCCGTCAGGCCCATCCTACTTGTAAATGTCCAGGGAGAGGAGTGCTTTGTGAACCCAGCGCTGTGTGAACCGCACCTCCGGCATGGAGCACTCACGCCGCGGGATGGTCGGTGTCGTATTCTCCCCGTCATCGGGAGTAGAGTTGAACGCAAAGAAAGAGCCTAGCAGATCGACTTTCTCCTTTGTGGTATGGGCTAGTGAGTCGTAATCCCTGTGCAGAGATGGAAGAGATAGCTGACAGAAATTTCCGTGGGCAGCCTTGTCGACAGACCAGAATGCACGGCTTCCAGAGGGAACGCGAACTAGTTTCTCGCCAATTCTGCCTATGTGCTCCGACTTTGCCTTGGCAGTGACTATTTTGAAGGACCTGGAGGTGGAATTATACTTCTTTTTAGAGCGCTGGTATTTATATCCCGAGACGGTGATGCATTAGCCCAGGCTTGGTAGCACTCCTACTTAAAGCATGATGCTATTTTATATAAGCGACCAAAACGTGGCTGAGATTTGCCTCCGATGGGCACCACAGAGGAAGAAATAAAAAGTTCCATACCCTGAAGTACCACATCAGCAACAGAATCAGCAACAACGTTGGGATCGCCCGGCGAGAAGCAAGCTCGCCCCCAAGGGTAGGATGCAAAGAAAGACCGCATCCTATCCCAATCGGCTGACCTGTAGTCCCAAATACGGCGGCAGCCTGCAGAATGCAACCGCGATTTGAGGGCACCACACTCTGGACAAGACAATGGTCCAATGAGCCTAAAGTGGCGTAGACGGAAATTTGATATCAGTCCGGATCAAATTTCCTTCGGCACCACTTTCAGGTCAGCAGAAGGTCTAACAGGGAAGTTGCATGATCCTCCACATCTGGAATCCTCTTAGGCGAACCTCTTACCTTATTGTCGAAGGAATTAGAAATTTTTAAAGAGATTACGAGTAGACCGTTTCATGGAAAATCTAATGGATTTCTTTTTATAGACTCTTTCCTAACATACTACAACAAACGTAATCGTGAACTAAATAAACTAAAAAAATATTAAATTAGCTTAAATTAGAGTTTCAACATGACTTTTCATAAATAAGAACTAGTTACTTGTAAGCTACTTAGATTTGGGGAATTATTTTTAATGAAAAGTAATACACAACAGACAGATATTTAACTTTGTATTTATTTTATAATTATTGTTGACACCGTTCGTATACTTTTGGCATTTTCAACGAATCTAAAATAAGGTGATACACAAATTAGTCGTCATTTCGAATTTGAAATGATGGTATTATTCCTTTTCTAAAGTTATTTTTCATTTAAATTATTCCAAATAAATAATATTCAGGCACTTTCATAGGTCTTATTAATATCAATAACTAGATTTTTTATTTATGTCAAATGTATATGATATGATATGAATGCACATCTGAAAATACGAGTATGATTATGATCTAATTTAATAATCTCATCCTAATCAATTTAAGTATCAGCACTTCAACTGTCCTCTGATTTGAGCCCATTGGATAGTCATTTCATGTACCCCAATAGCAGCAGTAGAAAAAGTTGACCTGAGATTGTGTGTGATATTTGAGAACCTGCCCAAACATTCACGACACGTAAGTAAAATTTACGGTGTAAGTAAGCGTTTATGTGCAACGTAAATTAAACCAAAAATATTTTGAAGAACATTTTCTGTAAGAGAAATTCTTACCCAATAGATAGAAAAACAATCTAAAAAATGTTTGGTCCCTTAACGTAATTGAAAAACGGCTTGTCACGATTTGATTTAATTTTAAAGGTTCTATCTCGGTTATCATGAAGAACGTGTAGAAAATCCTTTCAAAAGAAAGTAAAAATTAACAACGAAATAACCACTTCGAAAGAAGCGAAAAATATTACTTCCTTTACAAATAAAAAAAAGCTTTGATTTTCGCAAATGTTCAATTTCGAAATGACGAGAATGAAAAAGTGGACGGCTCTTAATATAAGAAAATCTATATTTTTTTTTATCTCAGTTATGTATTATGTAGTGTTTATAATACGAGCGGTGTTTGACACAACTGATTTATTAGCCTTCATGGCGGTATATACATATTTTTAACAATATAAATTATCAACATACCCGACACGTCTGTACCTAATAATGCTTATAATTAGTAACATGTTATAAAAAAGTTTAATTCTAGTAAATATTTTACCACAAGTCTTAATGGGCATACAGTTTGAAATAAAAACTTACATTAGTTTATATTATAGTACCTTGGCCGGCCACGACGAGGACGTAAACTACGCTTTAATATTGGTGGAGAAGGAGACGAGTCTTTCTCAAAAGAGAGTTAATAGATTTCAAGTGAAACAAAAGTTTCGCTCGAAATCTGTTCACTGTTTTCCGAGCTAGTGGCCGGCTGAGAGGCCGGACTAGCAATAGTACTGTCCGTCGTGGTCAGCGAGTCTGGCATTGTAAGCACCGTACTTGGCATAGGTGTTATATTATCTCTAGTTACATTTGTGTCTGTCGAAGTACAGGTCAATGAATATCTTTTTTATGGGGTATCTTAGGGGTTAACATTTGGTCAATGTGTCTTCTGGTACTAACACCCGCCGGCAGGTTACCAGCGTAGGAATTCGGGCCAACTTGCTCACTGACTTGTACTTCGACCCATTTGTCACTCTTATTTGAATAATTTCGTACGTACACATGATCGCCTATACCGACTTTGCGTTGCGTGCCGCCAGTGCGCTCGAACTGTTCGAGCTGTTTGTTACGCACCCGCTCTGCGGTGTCTGTCGGCTGCGCGGCCGGCTCGACGCGCTGCGGCCTAGCAACGCAACTGCGGGCGCAACGCGCGTCGTAGCTTGTTCACAATTCCTATATTGGAACAGCATTTTAGAGAGTGCTTGTTTGATATTTGCCCCCTTGTGATAAGCTTTTTAATACAGTTTTTAACCGTTTTAACAGCAATTTCCGCAGCTCCGTTCCCTTTTGGTCTATATGGGCTGGTGAGAGAATGTAAATGCCATTTCTATTGAAATATTCTTTCAATTCTAGCGATGTGAAAGGCGGACCGTTGTCTGTTACTATTTGCGACAGCAAACCAAATCATGAAAATAGCTCCCTTAATTTACAAATAACAACTTTGGCAGAAGTAATGTACATATGAAATACTTCAATTCATTTGATGTGCGCGTCGATTATAATCAAATAATGTTTACCCTTACACTCCCCGAAATCGACATGCAAACGCTGCCAGGGGCGACCCGGAAACTCCCAAGGAGTGAGCAAGACATGCGGCAGGGCGTCGCGCTGCTGACGGCACGCATCACAACGCTTACACATATCCTCTATATCTGTGTCCAGCCCTGGCCAATACACGTAATTACGTGCAATGGTTTTCATTTTTACGACTCCTAGGTGACCGTCATGTAATTCACGTAAGATGTATTGGTGAAACTTGGGCGGAATGACTATACGATAGTTATAAACAACACATCCGTTTTCTACAAACAAATTATTTCTACGATTAAAATATGCCTTTTCTTGCTCCATGTCTGTATGATGTGGCCAACCAAACATTATATATTTACAAATATTTCGTAAGATGGGATCAGTTTTAGTCGCCTCTGCGATATCCTTGTAATTGACAGGAAAATCTTTCTCCAGAAAAAGCAAATATGATATTGTGGTATCGTAGTGGGCACTGGAATCGCGTGTACGAGCACGCGACAGTGGTAGCCGTGACAAGCAGTCAGCCGGTGCGTTCTGAGCTGAGTTCAACCACTCAACGGTAAAATCATAAGCCGCCAGTCGCGCTGCGTATCTCTGTAATCGGCTAGCTGCTGTTTACGGAATACCGATTTTATCTCCAAAGATATACGAAAGTGGTTTGTGATCAGTTCGAATTATAAAACTTCTACCAAATAAATACTGATGTTTTTTTATAACGCCAAAGAAAATCGCCAACGCCTCTTTATCTAATTGGCTGTACGACTTTTCGGCTTCGTTAAGCGTACGTGAGACGCAGCAAATTGGTTTTTCAGACCCATCTGGATACCTATGTGCCAAAACTCCTCCTAACCCATAAGCACTACTGTCCACACTTAAAATCAGTGGCAATGACGGGTCATAATGCGCTAAAAATGTATCGCTACTTAACGCTCACTTGACATTGGCGTACGCTTGCTCGCATTCAAGACTCCAGTACCATTTCATATTTTTTGTAATAGACTATACAAAGGATGTAATATTTTACTTAGATTTGGTATAAATTTACCGTAGTAGTTTACAAGCCTTAAAATTCTTTCATTTGGTGAATATTTTGTGGGCGAGGTGCGTTAGTAATGGCTTTAACTTTTTTATCATCCGGGTGTAAGCCACTTTTATCAATTATGTGTCCCAAATAACAGACACTTTTTTAAAAAAACTCACATTTCTCTAATTTAATTCTTAAACCTACGTTCTGTAACTGACGAAAACTTCCCGCAAAATATTCAAATGAGTTTCTTCCGTCCCCGAACAACATAATATATCGTTCGAACGCGTGTGACAAATCTATTTTTGAAAATATAGTGTCACCACTCAAAAATGCGTAAAGTTCCTCAATACGCGGTAGGGGGTAGGGTTCACGTTTTAATTTGGGATTAATTGTTACTTTATAATCACCGCAAATTCGAATACTTCCGCACTTTTTATGACCGGTACAATAGGTATCCCGTATTCCGAATTTTCTACTCTAGCTATTGTGCCCTCATTAACGAGTCGCTCCAATTCCTGTTCGACTGGCTTCTTTAAGGACAATGGTAAGTTACGCGCCTTATGAAAAATGGGTTCGTTATCTTTTAACTTTAACGTAAATCGCTTTGTACAATTCATTTTTTAAATTATTAATTATGCGTTCGGTTTTATCACCTATGAATTCATCTTTTAAGTGGTTTAGTTTTATGTTTATGCTCTTAAGTTGTAAGCGGCGTAGCCACGCTCGGCCGAGTAGCGGAGGACCACCATCCGGTATTATATATAATGGTAGTGCATGCGCCTCCCGTATCTCGTTATCAGAGTCATAATAATGCGCGGACACAGTGATAAAACCCAACGGTTTGATCGAGTCACCGGTATAAGATCTCAACTTTAAATTGCAACTTGAAGTTACAAAATCACCAAAATATTTTTAAAAAGATGTTCATTTATTGCTGATATTTTACTACCTGTATCGATTTCAAATACCAGTGGCACATTTTGTACATAGAGTTTAATTACTTACGTTTTGTCTTTAGCTCCGTCGACACACATGCTAAATAAATCACTGTCTTCCGATTCGGAATCAGATTCCAAGAAAATTGATTACGTTTCGGCACTTGGCTTGACAAGTGATCACTACGCAAACTTTTACACATGGCCCGCAAATGGCTTTTAACGCCGCACTCATCACAACTGAACTGCTTAAAACGACACTTATCCGCCGAATGCGGCCGTCCACACCGCCAGCAGACTTGCTGTCGCGAATCCCGCACGCGGGCTGCGCCTGCAGCAACCTGCAGCCGCCTGCGCACCGATCCTGTGCACGCTGCCTGCGCCGAGCGGCCCCGCGCTGCCGCCGCTGGCGTGCTCGCTCGCGCCCGCCGCCGCTACGCCGCTCGTCTCGGCGTGCCGCCCGATGGAGGCTGCCGCCGACCGCTGCACCGCGCGACGCTAGCGCCAGATCCACCGCTCGCTTATAGTCGCTCATAATTACTTTTCCGCAAAGAGACGACTTCTCATTTCGTAGTCGGAGACGAATTGATCTCTTAGATTCTCCTCTAATTTGTTAGCGAAGTTGCACGTACTTGCGAGGTGTTTTAATTGTTGTAGATATGAACCGAGATCTTCGCCAATTTTCTGCCGCCTCTGCCTAAAAATGTGTCTTTCCGCAATATCAGAACGCCTGGGTTCTAGATGTTGTTTAACGATGTCGATTAGTTCATCGAAACATTTTTCTTCTGGCTTATTCGGTGCACATAAGTCACACATCAAATCATATGTGGCTTCGCCCACGACAGTAATTAACGTGGCCACGTTCAATGATTCTTTTATTTCATTCAAGGCGATAAATTTCTTGACACGATTTACGTAAACTGACCATTTCCGAGAGGATAAATCGAAACTTTCTATTTTTCCAAAAGGCATGACGGTGATTAACGCGATTTAATACTAATATCACACTTTATTACCAATAATATTATTAAACTCGTCGCCAGTTATGTAGTATGTAGTGAACACAAAGTGAAACACGAGCGGTGGTTGCAACAACTGATTTATTAGCCTTCATGGCGGTATTGACAGAGTAGGTAGGGTATTGTTAGAGTAAGTAGTGGAAACGAAAGGCTTATTGTATTGTGAACAGCGAAAATTTTTTTTAATTTTTAAATTATTTACAGTGTGTGTGAGTGTTAACTCATACATTACTAGAGTGTCATTGTTACAGATTCTAACGGCCTCATTAATAATCAATGATTGTTATCGCTTATCGCATGAAAACACAACGTATCTCACAAGTAATACATACGAGTATAATAGTAAATTAGATTGTTTAGCGCGATTGCCAAGTCAATCTTTTTATTTAAAACATAAATGTCACTCTGGTTCTACTGCGGATATCCCCATTTCTGAGTCTATGACGTTGAGTAACTCCGAGCATAGCCCTCTCCATAGCTCGCTGAGCGACCTTGAGCGTCAGGTCATCACTGGCAACACGCTCTGGTTGTAGAACTTAGTTTTCAGGTTTTGAGGTATACCTGACGAGAAGATGTGTTGTAATTTCACCAACGCTGACCCCCCCTCTCGAATAATTCAATAATATGCCAGCGCAACTTGTCTACCTCTTCTTCCAACTCCAGTATCTTTTCGACAGTCCTCTGGGTGCGTGCGTTATATGTTGCCAGGTCAATTCGTCGTAGGTGACAACCGATCCTCCACCGGAGATTCTTAGCACCCCCTGCCCCGCCGTTACCTTGGTCGCCACCGTAGCCAGGAATAGCTAGGCCGCCGGGGACTGGGAGCTGTTTGTTGGCGTCCTTACTCATGGGGGGATATTTGCCATAGTTGCCACGCTTGGGGAGCGGGTTGGCAACCGCAGTTTTTTTTAAATTATTGTTGTTATTGGAAGATGCTACTGCCCATCTCCTGCCTGTCTCCCTCTGTCGCCTCTTACGACACCCACGGGAAAATATGTTGTAGTGGATATTCTCAACCGCCACTACACGATTAATACGAAATTCTAAATGTGGGTGTTAGCTGTCAATTTTGCGAGCTATATAGCCGGCCTATTGCCACTTCAGTTTACTAATCCGTTATACGATGTCGGTGACTTTGGTTCTACTGCGGAAATCCTCATTTCTAAGTTTACTACGCAAAGAACTTCAAGCGTAGCCCTCTCTATCGAACTGCGTAGCCACCTTCAGCGTCCACACACGGCTAGCAGTGTCTCAATGTCTCAGTTCCATAAGTCATCACTGGCAAATCACGCTGGATGTACATTCCCGTTTTCAGGTTTTGAGGTATACCTGACGAGAAGATGTGTCGTAATTTCCCAAACGCTGCCTAGCAGAGTTGAATTCGTCGATTGACCTCACGGCCGAAGTTGGAGTTACCTAGTAAGAATATTTGTACTAGGTAAACGTATTCGTCAACAACTTCGAGCTTAGTACTCTCAACAACTACGGGCATAGGTGTGACATGGACATTAAACATTATATTTGTTTTGTCCATGTTCGTCTTAAGACCTATCCGTTGGGAGGCAATATTGAGTGTACTTAAGTCATCCAGCAATTCTGTCATAAGGACTTTATCGTCGGCAAATCGAAGGTAAGTGATGTACTCGAGCTTAGTTCTTCCTACAACTACCGACATAGGTGTGACATGGACGTTACACGTGATCTGTGGTTTGATTTGGTTTGATCTTTAACCTGTTTGCTGTTCTTTCTGAGCTAGCGGGTTAATGAAGCAGTAACTTTACTTATTCATTTCCAATACAAAATGCACCCGCCCACGTGTTGTAGTTTTGATTGTTGTGTTGTTGTGGTTGTGGTTCGTGTGGGTAAATCTTTAGTGTTAATAAAAGTAAATATGTTACAACCTCAATTCTAAATAAACCTATAATATTATAACAATTATACCGTTACCGTTACAGCCTATGAAATTCCACTGCTGAATGCCTCCCTCATAGATTACCACATGAAGGGGGGATATTTGTCATAATGGTCACGCTTTGCAGGCGGATTGGCACCCGCTTTTTTTTATTTTTAGTCGTTATTAGGAAAACACTGCTGCCTATCTCATGTTAATTTTCCCCCTCTGTAACCTCTTACGGCATCCACAGGATGATGTGTGGTAGTGGATATTTTTACACCACCATTACTCGGTGAATTGAAACTTAATATTAAGTGTTAGATACAGATAGTTTAATAATAAAAAATATATTATTGAATATATATATCCTCTTCCCCCCGGACCGCCATATGGTGTAAACGTATACATATACTGTCATCTTTTGAAAATTATTTTAAAATAAATTAAAACTAGTGTTAATAAATTTCTTAAGAAAATAGGAGTGCATAAATCAAGTGAAGGTACTAAGCTACTGAGAAGAAAAATTAGCAACGTCTTCGTTTATACTGCTGCCCTGGTACTTTCTCGCGAATCACCTACTTACGAGGTACTGTGAATTCTTTTGTCCTCACTTTGTCAAATCAGTGTACGCCATTTTTAACATTCGAGGACAGAGAGCCGTCTTGGCGACAGCATAAAGTGGGCAGGGCCTATAATAGTATTACACAATAGTGCGGTCTGTACCTGCAAAAGCGTTGTTATCTCCTTGTACTTAAGATGGATAAGTATGACAGATCAACTTCTGAATCTAATATTGATCGATTGGAGAGCACGCCACCAAATTTTGTTACTCATCGTCATAAACGGGGCAGAGAAAATATTTATGATGAAGCAAGATTTTGTTAAATTTCCCAAATGTTGACTGAACATCAATCTGAAATAAATAAAATGCACCCTACTCTGATGGAAATCAAAAACACAAATAATAACATAGAAGCTTCTATAGCATTTCTCACCTCACAGAATGAGGAATTAAAACATAAAATTGAACAAATGGAACTTCAAATCGAAAAAGATAAAGATGATATAACTATATTGGAGGATAAAATCTGCAACGCGAAAACCGCAAGACGGACATAGAACTGATAAATTTGCCGAAAATCACTAAAGAGTCTAATGAGGACTTAATTATGATGGTTTTAACTTTATCTAAAAATATTGGTTATAACCGAATCCAGAATAAACGTGACATTATTAAAAGTCGAATCGTTGCTGAATTGACGTCAACACTACAAAAGACGGAGTTTTTAAAAATGATTAAGTATTTCTGAAATAAGCAAAAGGAGAAATTGTGTGCCAAGCATCTAGGCTTTGACGATCTTAGGAGTCCCTCTTACGCCTTTCTGTAACGGCTCCGCAATGTCAAGGGATGTCCTATCCCGTGGTGCACCAACATTGTACAATTTCGACGCTCCTCTACTCCGTGCCTGAGGTCCCCTCACAGCCGCACAACTTGTACATGTACGACACCAATCCTCGACATCGTCACGATAATGGACCCAGTAAAACTGTTCTCGGACCTTCAGTAGAGTTCGTTTACCTCCCAGATGGACTCTTGAACGACCATTATGGCACAGCTGTAGAACATTCGGCACTTTAGCTTTAGGGACAACCATTTGTAAACGACAGCTGTCTCCTCGACCATTGTCCCATTTACGGCACAGGACTCCATCCTGAAGCAGCAAGCTGTCCCATTGGGCCCAATAGCTTTCCGTGGTTGAACTCATCGCTGAGACGTCCCTCCATTTAGGCTTGGTAGCACGGGCCTTCATCCATCCCAGAATCGGCTTGATGTCCGGATCTTCCTGCTGTGCATGTCGTAGGCTGTCCCTCCACCCGTTGCTGAGGTAGTCTGTCCTGAGCATCCTCACGGATACCACTTCCTTACTCTCTTGCCTACCCCAATGGTTGCAATCTTCTGGAAAAGGTCTTCTAGACAATGCATCTGCGTTGCCGTGAGATTTCCCGCTGCAGTGTCTGATAGGAAAGTCGTATTCCTGCTGCTGCTGGGCGGTGCTGTTAGCCGCACTTCCTTTCTGAGACCGTTCACCTTCCCTTCCTAGGGTGCGCTTAGGGCAGCTGGACCGAAGATGGCCCCTTACCCCACAGCCATAGCACCTAGGGCTGTATCTTTTATTGTGGTCGCGAACCGTAACTGCTGTAACCTCCCTAGCGTGAGGTGAACGATGATCCTGTCGCCGCCAGGCAGTGCTGTTAGCTGCACTACCCTCTCGAGTTCGATCAACTCTCCTTTCCACGGTTCGCTTAGGGCAGCTGGATCGAAGATGGCCCTTTTCCCCACAGTCATAGCACCTAGGGCTGTATCCTTTGTTGCGGTCGCGAAATGTAGCTGCTGCAACCTCCCTGACGCGATGGGAACGATGATCCTGCCGCACGGCTTCTACCTCCAGTGCATGGGCCAAGGCGTCCTTAAGCGTCTCGTGGTGCCCGAGCCTCACAGCAGCTCTGACTTCCAGGTCGCGGATGCCGTCGATGAATGTCTGCACCAGGTTCCCTTCAATGAGCGCAGGTACAGACTGGTATGCTTTACGAACCATCTTCTCCACCTCAAGGGCCCACTGCTGCAGGTTTTCGTTGCTGCGTTGCACGCGATCTTTAAGCTGCGCGCGAAAGACGTGTTCCAGGTGAGCGTCACCATATCTCGCCTCCAATGCCTCAAGGAGCTGCTTGTAGGTCACTTTCTTACCGAGAGCTTCCAACACGGTTAAGGCTTGGTCGCGCAGGCTTAAGGTGAGTGCAGTCATGGCCTGGCATTTATTCCAGCCGTTTGCCTCCATGACGGCCTCGAACTGGATTTTGTAGGCCGACCAGGAAGAAGTCCCGTCGAACGGTGGTACCTTGAACCCACGTAGCGAAGGTGTAGTAGCTACTGCGGGAGCTGCAGTTCCATCCCCAAGTTTGAGGTTGTTCAGCGTTTTCTTCACGTCAGCCATCACGTTGTCAACCCGATGGTTCACATGGTTGATTCGGGTTTCATGTTCTTCGATTCGGGTTTCAGCTTCCGACAGACGGTTGTCGTGTTGAGCAACCCTATCCTTCACCTGCCTTATCTCTTTCCCAAAGGTAGCGTGAAGGTCCTTCATGAGGAGCATCTGCTCTTCCGACCGACGAGCCTGTTCCGCCTGCCGACGGGCCTGTTCCTCTTGTCCACTCTGCAGCTGCTCTTTCAACTGACGGACCTGTTCCTCCTGTCCCCTCTGCAGCTGCTCTTTCAACTGACGGACCTGTTCCTCCTGTCGGCGAGCCTGTTCCTCCTGTCGGCGAGCCTGTTCCTCTCGTCCGCGCTGCAGCTGCTCCTGTAGCATGGCCATCAGAGCACCTAAGTCAGGTGCCACAGACGTAGAAGCTGCTGACGGACCGGCTTCCGTGGCCGGCGGCTGGCCCTCAGACATCTGCGGCGTTGCACCACCAAATCTCCTCTGGTCCGCCTCCTGCTGGCGTTGACTTCGGGTACGGACACCCTCCGTTTCCTCCTTGGGTAAAATCGGCATTATTTTATCCCACTTCTGACACCAATTGTTACGAGCTTGAGGTTCGTGACAATAAAAATTGCCGATAAAATTACCTAAATTAACACTTTAATTTACTTTACACAAACTAAGGTTAAAAACACTAATAATTAAAAACACTAATTCACTTAATTCCGCTCCGAAGCTTCGCTTGTTTCGTCAAATCCACTCTGCCCGCATCTTGCGCCACCTATTTATTTAAATTAGCAAAATATCCGGAATGTTCAAGTAAACACGCGCAAGGTACCGAGAATTCGAGTATAGATTTTCTAGAAACTTAGTTCTTCGGGTGGCGCTGTCGGTCGAAAGACGTGTGATGTCATTTACTGCAACGCTCCCCTCGCTCTCGTTCCTGACACTAGATGGCGCTAGTTGACTTATTCGAGCGCGGCGTAACAATACAATCAACTTCCAAAACATGTGAAAGAAGCGACTTCAATCAATATTTTTAAGAGAAGATTATTTGAATATATTTATAATGATGAAACTATGCATTAAAATTATACTTGGATCACCGCCTTAAAGTTGATAGGAACACAATGAACTCGCTTCTTGGTTAACGATCGACCGGTATAATTTTTATTTATTTTTTTACTACCCACACGCACTAGAATTATAATATAGATGTTATTGTTTTTATGTAAGTGACTTATTGTCTTAATGAGAAATAAAGTTCTTTAAACCAAAACGGTTTCCCGACCATCATTAATACCTCGCCACAGATTACCTCCTAATAGATACCGCATCATGGAATATTTATTCTGTTTCGATTTCACCAAATTTCGGGTTGTGATTTGGTAATTCAAGGTTGAACTTAGAATGCTCCGAACCATAGTGATGGGACAGGGTTGGGACGTTGATCGATAAATTTGGGATTTATTGATTATTGATAAATAAATGAAATATTTATATATATATATATATATATATATATATATATATATATATATATATATATATATATATATATATATATATATATATATATATATATATATATATATATATATATATATATATATATATATATATTTGTACATGTAATCTAATGATTTCGTAAATTTACGCAAACACTACACATTGAATAAAACTATATAATTAAATGGCTTTTATCGCGTTTTATTAATTTATGGTTACGGGGGGGGGGGGAATTAAAAGTTTAACATCTCAATATCATAGTTAGCCCAGCTATCTTCACTTTTCGAATATTGATTTTTGTTCCGGATTTACATAAAACGAGCTTACAGTATCTTGAAGTCTTGCAGTGGTATGCTTGGTTTTGGATAGATTTTGTTAATTATAGGATACCAAGCAGATAGACAAGGCCGGAGGTACTGTCTTTTTGTGTTAGATCGACAAAAATGTGATTCTTGTGTGGGAAAGGACTTTATGTGTTGTATTACTTCTTCTATTTTGTTTTCGGCGGTTTGCTTTTTTATGTATTTTCCTTTAGAGGGTGTGGGAATCAATTTCAATGGGTTGTTGTGAAGTTTTTTGTAAAAATAATAGATTCTTTTTGCTGATATCCAAAGTACCACAAAAAAAATTCTTGCACACTTTGACTTTTTGCTCATTTTTCAAAAAGAAGTATCGAAATGAGAACTTTCTTCGGCTTTCTTCTGCTTTTGTTCTTTTCCTTTCTGAGCATACTCTACATGTGAATTCATTGTAATATTTGTTTTTCTGGGCATCGTTTAATGAATAAAATGCCTTTTTCAAGTCCTCTCTTTCTTGTTCCGAAAATTTAGCTGAGCAGTTGTATGCGCACTTTTCGTCACATCCAGCGTGAACCTGTTTTGCTGGACATTTTTTTCCTTTAATATTAACATATTCTTCACCAGCTTCTCTTTTTTTTTCCTCGCAATTCTCTGCCAACTTTCAGGGCACCTTTTTCTCTTTCTTGATGTTTTTGTTCTACGTCTGCAGCGTCATCAGCATTACTATCTATCAATATGATAGAACTTTCTAGTTCTAGTTTTGAACTGTCAGGGCAAACAATGTAATTTTTTACCGATATTATAGCGCGTTTTTCGGTTAATGTTTGTTTGCCTTCTTCTTCACAATTTAGAGCATGTCCGTTGCCGTTGCTACAAACAATGACATTTTCTGCGCAGTACGCGGTAAGTATTTTGTCACCTTCTTCAAAGTTTTCGGTCTCTTTACAGGCCATGAATAACTTCTTCTTTACTTTGTCAACCCTGAAAAATAAATTTATAATTTTTATTATTTGAAATTTATGCTAAAGTTTATGTAACATTTGAGGCTTCTTCAAATGGTTATTTTTACCCTAATAATAATATAAATATGAAAGTTTGTGAGGATAGATAGAAGGATGCTTATTACACTTTCACGCAAAATCTACTGAAAGAATTTGGATGTAATTTTGCACCCGGATGGCTTATATCATAACACATAAACTACATTTTCTCGAAAATTCCACGAAAACAGGAACTATGCGGGTGATACCGCAAGGCGCAACTAGTACTTTATATTTTATCTACCTATAATTTTTCAATTCTACGGTTCTTTTTTATTTTAACCGACTTCTAAAATGGAAGAGGCTATGTATTCGATGCGTATTTTTCGTTTGCCCATAAGTAATTCTATAGAATAACTTACGGGTAAACGAAATAATCACAATAACAATATATTGTTATTGTGATTCCTTTGTCAAATAAATTATTTTGTATTTGTATTTTTTGTAGTACTAGTGGTGCCCCGCTGTTTTACCCGCGTAAGTCCCGTTCCTGAACCCTGGAGCAAAAAATTGCCTATGTTCTTATTCAGGGTCACATCTATCTATGTATCAAATTTTATCAAAATTGTGTCAGCGGTTTAGGCATGAAAGCTTAACAAACAAATAAACAATAAGTAAGTACATGAATTCATTCTAAATGAATATTGTATAATAAAATAAAACCATTTTTATATATTATATGAACATGACTGGCACCCCACAGCTACAATCGTTTCAATTCCAATTTTAGTTTAAATTATACGAATTTAAACGAAAATTTAAAAACAAATCAAACAAACTAGACTAAACAAATGCGTGGTTTCTGTTACATGAGAGAAATAAAAATTCCCAATGAGAAAGGATATTCTAAATTGTTTAGGATCAAATTAACTATTTATACGTGAAAACCCCGTATAAATCAGTCCAGCCGGTCCAAAGATTCGCCCGTTCGAAAAAACAAACAAACTGTTCAGCGTTTTGAGTATAGCAGTATGACAAAAGTATGATTCAGAACCAACCCGTATAACAAATACAACATGACATAAATAATACCACATTAATCAAAATCAACTTACATTTCATAATTTGCGGTGCTGCGGTTATACCAATTATTACAACTGGTCCACGACATAATTTTTAAAGTTATTGAGACACTTTGCACCTCGTTTCACTTGTAAATTCACCGAAAAACTTAATAAATCTTGCAGTTCTAACAACGTTACGCGTCGCAATAGATTGTAACTAAACAATATGGCGGAACAGCGAAGTGCGACGTCACGAGTTAGCGGGCCTGTGGTTGGTTGATTTGAGGATATACGGCAAACAAGCACGCGCTGAGAATTTCGCTATTGGAATGTTGGTTCATTTGTGGAGGTAAGACATACAAGCACGAAAATTAAAATTGTAACTGTGGATATTGGTTTTTTAATATCTTATTTACTCTTTTATGGGTATAGATACACGAGTCACTCTTGATTTATACTGTGTAGAAATTGATTCTTAAGCATACTACATTCAAAGGTCATTTTCGTCTAAATTGGTCTGTTGGCCAAACAAGCACTGAGGCGACGACATGGCGAATTTTGCGTAAGGATTTGGCTTTGAAGCCTTACAAGGTTCAACTGATTTGGAATTGAAGGTGACCGACCATTCAAATCGCCGTAGATTCGCTCAATTCATTCAGGAACAGCCCGCTGGTTTTTCTGAAAAAATCATTTTTTCAGACGAAGCCCATTTTCACTTGTCTGGGTACGTCAACAAGCAAAATTGCCGCATTTGGGCTTCTGAAAATCCTAAAGCGATTATTGAGAAGCCTTTGCATGCTCAACGTGTCACTGTATGGTGCGCTATGTGGTCTGGAGGCGTGATTAGGTCGTTTTTTGTCGAAGATGAGGCTGGAAATGCGGTTACGGTCTATTGATCACGCTATCGCGAGATGTTAACATCTCAATTTTGGCCTATTATTGATGACATCGATATCAAAAACATGTGGTTTCAACAGGACGGTGCCACACGTCACACAGCCAACGAAACGGTCAATTTATTGCAAACCGAATTTCCCGATCGCATAATTTCACGAAATTCAGCGGTTGAATGGCCGGCCAGATCATGTGATTTGACACCACTGGATTATTTTTTGTGGGGCTATGTTAAGGACAGAGTCTATACGGAGCCAATCGAATCGATCGGGGCCTTAAAAATCAAAATCCATGACGTGATTAACGAAATAGAACCGCCATTTTGCCAAAAAGTGATTAAAAATTTGATGAAAGAATCGACATCTGTCAGCGTGGTCGTGGTGGATTTGCCAGATATCATTTTTCATTCATAGTTGCCAAACTTTTCTCTTCGTACTACAATAAAAATTTGAATCATCTTCATCTAAACTCTTTGTTTTATTTTGTTTAATAAAACAAAGTTCTTGTTGAAAAACCCTTTATACTACGTTAACAAATTAAATTATTAGTAGATCATGAAATTATCCTACACTCATGAAAGTGCGATCTGCAGCCTGTCGCTAGGCTTGGGTAATAAATATCGATATATCGAAGTATCGATATTTTCTTTATAAATTATATATATATATATATATATATATATATATATATATATGTATGCGTGTGCGTGTGTGCGTGTATGTGTGTGTGCGTGTGTGTGGTGTATACATACATCGTCGATACCTATAAATCGCGACATATGTATATTCAATATTTATCGTGAAGTATCGATTGCGTATTAATTTCGATATGTTTTAAAATGATGTAACAATCAACAAAATATTAAGCAAAAAAAGAGCTACAAAAACATGTGTCGCTGTCATCTTTTTCGTCATCCAACCGTCCAGTAATATCATTTTGAGCCTTATCGTACTACATTATGCAAAACATGACGATAAATCGATATTCATCACGTGAATATATCGATACTGTTTAAAAATATCGATACGATATATATCGATATAGTTTGTGAAAAAAAGTGTTTCAGCTACTACAATTCACTAAGAAAAATCCTTAACTTTCGCAGTCAATTAAAAAAATGTAAATTTGTAGTTTTTAATGACAAAAAATTGCACTTTTAAAGCGTGAAAAATCTGCTTTTGGCGCACATAATTAAGTTAATGTTGATTCTTCGTTTCTAATATTGAACATCGCTGCATATGGTTTATAGCGAGTATTTGAACGTTTACATTTAAAAATGACATAATGAATAAAAATAAGTTTAGCGGTGTGAAAAGCAAATAAAACAAACTTCTTTCACTTCAAAAAGCGAGCTGACGTTATTATAATAAATCATAACAAAACAAAGGTTTGCTAACTATAACAAGATCATACAAAGTAATTTTAAAACTTTTTCCATCTTGTGAAACATTAACTTTCTTTGAGCTAATATTCGGGAAACAAAAAAAAAATAACGACGAGATATAGTTTTAATAACACCAAAAATGTACAATAAGGCTAAGGCAAAAATACATAAAAATCATTATTTATTTTCCCCTTTTTACTAAAAACGTTGCTTATACGAAGATGGACAGTTATTATGCACATTGTCCACCTGAGGTTAATTGGACACTGTGGCTCATAGACGTCTAAGTCTTTCCTCAAGATTAATAAGGAATGCTTCGTATACAGTTAAAAGGATCTCCGGTTCTCTACACTCACCATATGAAACACAGTAGCATTAGGCTGCTATTTTACGCTGGTATTCTGTGAAAGTGTGTCCTTCCCTGATCGAGTGGATTCATTCACGCTACAACCATAATATTTCTGCAGCATGGCTCTACCACGTGGAAAAATGGTAAGATGATAAGTAAATGCTGCGGCTCATAGACATCTACATTAACCCTTGATTATTACTCAAAGTGTAGATGACTTGTCACCCCTGAGGACTAAGATGGAATGCCTCAATACCAGTTAAAAGGGTTCTCTACACTCACCACATGAAACACAGAAGCATGATGCAGCTATTTGACGCTGGTATCTTGTGAGAGCATGGTCCTTTCCCCGTCGAGCCAATCTATTCGTTCTAAAGGCATAATATAGCAGCAGCATGGCTACACTACGTACAAAACGTATGCTTCATTTTGTATCTGAAATATAATGGCATGGGATTTGTTGTAAATATTTTGGACTTTAATATATGCAAGCTTGCTCGTTGTCTTACTTTACTATTGATGCCGTAGTCAATCAGCATAGTAAATTGAAATTAAGCATTTCAGTGGTACAGAGGGAATAAGATACACGTTGCTTGCGTAATATGTAATATAAATTTTGCTTGCTGTTTCAAAATTGACTTCCATCGGAAATCTTAATTAGCTTATAACTTAAATATCAACAGATACTTACTGTAAATCATGGTTATTTAACTATGATTATGTAAATACCTTTCATTAAAATGCTCTTTGGAAAGGTAAGGTTTTAATTATTGAGCCGTGGTAGCTTAGAAACTAAGTGTTCGCTGTAAATTTCTTAATACGTGAGCAACCCGGGTCGAGTCCGCCGGTACCAATTAAATTGGTAATTGCACTTTTAAGTGCTGATTTACCACGTGCTCGGCGGTGAAGCAAAACGCCGTGAGATAAACCTACATGTCTGAGAAATAAGAAAAAATAAATACAAACACACGCACGCAACACTCACTGGGGCAGCGTGATGGACAAATGTCACAGAACACCTAATATTAAGTGTTCTGTGACAAATGTTTACCATAAAACCATTTTAGAAATGAGAGGAGACCCGTGGCCAGTAGTTGGTCGTATATAGGCTGTAACTTTAAACCTATAAAAGCGTTTTTGCGTAGATCGGACTATGAATAATGTTTCAAGCTTGGGGTTAGTGACAATAAAAACTGCCGATTGAATTACTAAAATTGACACTTTAATTACCGAAAATCAATTACAAAAAAAAAACACAGTAATAGTGAATCACTTTAGTTCGCAGTTATATCGCTTTGAAGTATTCGCTTGACTCGCCAATTTAATACTGACCCGGTCGTCTATTTTCGAGATGTTTGTGCTGTTAGCTTATTCGGCTCTTACAGCTTCATCTGACTCAGGGCTCGCGGACTGCAAGGCTACGATCTAATTAAAAAAGGGAAAGGCATTAGCAAATAAGATGGCTTATAATTTGGTATTGATACCAATCATCATGTTGCCTCGTTGTGCGTTTTTGAGCTACCTAACCGCTGTTCGAGTGGGGGAGTGCGGCCCCCATCTCTGATTGCTCAGCTCATGTCGTATCAGTCGATGTTCTGGGCGGTGAGAACCACCCAGAATATCGACCACATACATCCACAACATCGTGCCACCTACGAATGCGACGCACCCCATCTGTTATCCTATTTATGTTTGTACCAATCGATGTCATAGCGTGATGTACTTGCGACGTTTGGGTCGACTGGATCGAGCAGTCGTGTTGGTTCTATCAGCAATTGGCAGAGCCATCCTGTAGTTATATTAGAAGTATAGTTGTAGCGCGAATGGGTCGACTCGACCGGAGAAGCATCACGCGCTCACAGAATACCAGCATAAAATATTAGCTTAATGCTGCTTTGTTTCGTATGGTGAATGTAGAGAACCGGAGATCCTTTTTACTGGAAACAAGGCATTCCATCTTAGTCCTCGCGGGCGACAACGCATCTGCATTTTGATCCGCAATCGAGGATATATGTAGATGTCTATGGGCCACAGCAACCTCTTACCATCGGGTGGACTGTATAAACGTTTGTCGCCCCATACTTTAAAAAAAAATCTTTTCGCGATCTACGGAGAGGGCGCGCGACGTTTGCTGTTAGAACGAAGAATGAAGGCTGCGTTTGTCACTAGCGGGCTTGGGTGGGTTTCAGAGTTTAGGAGGTAATCTGTGTACCTCGCAAACAATATATATACCATTAATGAATTCCATTATTGAATAATTGAATTTCAATTTTAGGCTTATATGATATAATAATAATAAAAAACAGACAGGAGATATGCTGCTAAATAAAAACGGATTTTCAATGAACAAATAAACCTTATTGACTAAATAACCTCTATTCGATTCTCTTGTGCTGAATTTTATTCGAATGTTAGATCAAGATTATTTTGTATTTTTTTTCATGTCCGTAATAAGATAAAGTTCCTAGAAAATTATGGCGTCAGTTCTGCGTGTTGAATACTTCATAGCTTTAGCTTTCCCATTTCAATATGATAAAAATTTCAATATTATGAACGCTATGCACATAATAGGCAGCCTGTTTATCTAAATGCGATGACTGGTACGATAAAAAATATTTACTCTTACTAGTAAATGTAACCTATTTTACTTATTTCGCGTAGAGTTAAGATCACTTTTCGTTAAATGAATTATTGTTTTATATAATTGTTTTTTTTTTAAATATAGAATACAGGTGACAATTGGTCACACAGTCCACCTAATGTTTTTTTTAACTTTATTTTCGCTTTTATTTTTTATACAGAAGCCATATAGTGTTTTTATATTAATTTGTTTTCTTTTCCCATTCTTTGTACTTTTTAATTTATACATTTACCAATACATTTCTACTGCATTTATCACTATTCTAATTCTATTTGTCTTCTCTTACTACTTTCTTCGTACTCTACTGTTCTATTATACCTATCAACTCTGCTTCTTTGTTCTTACTCTTAATATCTTAAGCCTATTGATATGTTACCTACTGCTCTTTAAACTAATATCTACACTACTGTTGAATCGTTATCCTTCAGCACTCTGAGTACACAGTACTCCGCGAATGGAAAGAAGTAGTGGTGGAGCGATAGGGCTCCTGAGTTCGAATTAGGAAACAGATGGTCACAAAATGGTTGGGCCATGAGGTCGGAAACAATGCCCTCAAAGGATAACGAAAGTGGACTGTATTTAGCGTGGTTGGCTATAACCCAAAAAAGGACGGATGTGGCACGTGGCGGGCTTTGGACAATACTTGCAAGAATCTAATTTACTATATTTAGCCGGTACGAAGAAAATACTGCTGAGCTGCCTGGGAAAGTACAACAAAAGTAACAAAAAGACAGCTCAATATCTACAGAAGCAAGAACTTACCGGGGTTGGTCTGCTGGAGGCCTCTTAGTCAGGCCGCGTGGTTGGTGGCACTGCATTGTAACTCGAAGAGAGGCGGCACGTCCTTTTACCTCTTCGGCCGTCTCCACTTCCACTTAAGCATTGGGCAAAAAAAATGATGCCACCTATATAACCCCCCTTTTCAAGCCCGTGTGGAAGGAAAACGGATGTGATGGGAGACTGTACCAGCTAATTACTAACTAATTGAATCAAAGAGGCGAGGGTGTTCGTTTCCCACGCAACCAAGTAGGTTCGTCCATCATTGTCGTTAATTGCTCTACTAAGTGTGCATTTCTCTAACGCGAAGTCCATACGACTTTCACAACTTAATCGATGTGAAGCGAATTTCCAACAATGTATTATCATCATCATCTTCATCATCAGCCTGCGGCAGTCCACTGCTGGACAAAGGCCTATCCCAAGGCGCGCCGCTTAGTCCGATCTTCGGCTACACGCATCCAGTTTTTACCAGCCATCTTGCGCAGATCGTCGCTCCATCTGGTCAGGGGGCGTCCCACACTACGTTTGCCTAGACGCGGTCTCCACTCCATAACAAGTCTACTCTACCGGTTGTCACCTCTGCGACAGACATGACCAGCCCATTGTCACTTCAGCTTACAAACATGGAAAGCTATGTCAGTAACCTTGGTTCTCCGGCGGATTTCTTCGTTTCGAATTTTGTCCACCAGAGAAACTCCGAGCATAGCTCTTTCCATTGTTCGCTGAGCGACTTTAAGCTTTTGGAGCAGACGTATCGTCAGTGTCCACGTTTCGGCACCATAAGTGAGTACGAGCAGAATGCACTGGTTGAAGACTTTTGTCTTCAGGCTTTGCGGTTTGGGCGACGTGAAAACCCGACGGAGCTTTTTAAATGCTGCCCAGCTCAACTGAATCCTCCGATCGGCTTTTAGGAAGTTATTCTTACCTAGTTCCAATATATGCCCGAGGTAGGTATATTCCTGGACAACTTCGAGAATGGATGTGCTCTATTATCCGGGGAGTTTTGTCATCACAGTTACAGTAAGGGCTTCGTGCCATTTTATATCTATATAAGCGTTAAACCGCAATGATCTGCTCGTATTTGTGATCCTAATGTTATTTTATTTTACCTTTTTTATAATTATTTATTTTTCAATAATAATTAGATAAAAGTTATTCATGAGATAAAATACACTACAAACAAATAAAAATTAAAGTAACAAATAAAATAGTTTAATTGTTTCAATTTATCTGACTACTAAAAATCAGTCCTTAAAAATAATTTAAGCATTGGAAGTATTTTGTTTGTTTTATATTACTTTTTATAGAGTTAATAATATAATTATTACCGTATAGTGGCGGTATAAGAATATCTACTATTCCATATTGTACTATGGATGTCAAAAGACACGAGAGATGGAAACAAATAAGAAAATGGGCATCTGCATTTTCCTAGTAACTACTAAAATAAAAAATAATAACTGCGGTTATCAAAACGCTTGTCAAGCGTAACAACTATGGCAAATATTCCCCCTATGAGGTAAGCTATGGGGGAGGCCTGTGTTCAGCAGTGGATTTTAATAGGACGGGACGAGATAAAATTGTTAGCTTTAAAGGGGATCCAGTGTTTAGTGTTGTGTAAAAGTGAATAATTCGTCGTGAATTCAAGCTTAGAAATCCAATAAAGGCAATATTTACATAATATGTAACTTGTGGATTTACGAGATTGCTACGGGGAAATATTTGATCATTTTTGTATGAAACTGAAGTGATAGACGAACTTGCAGTTCACCCGATGTTATGTAGCTACTGCACTCGAAGGATATTTAATTAAAAAAATATCCCATTTCCATTTGGAATAAACAGGCTATTTTCATGCTTTCCTATACGCTGCAAACATTTAAATGGTCTGACGAATCAATTTTGCTCAGTTTCCTTTTAATGGCTGCATCTCTGACAAATCTATAAAACTCAGTTTTCTTTAAATTCAAAAAGCAATGGATAGTTCATTTCCCAGTGACCATGCGGGCGAAGCCGCGGGTAACAGCTAGTCAATAATATTTGAACATAGTCAATATTTGAAAAAAAAAGGGTAAAACAATATAAAAATTATTATCATATCGCGTTCGAAATATAATTGTATTACGTATTTTTAACTTGTTGTACTAAATAATATAACTTTAGTTTGTTTTTAAAACGATTTAATGTTTTTGGGAAACAAATAGGCGATGGGAAATCATTCCAACGGTGGGTTGCTGCAAATTTGAAAATACCTCGAAACGCAGCCGTGCGGTGACGAGTTGTTACAAGGGAATAAACGGAAGCTCTTGTATTGTATTTATTTTGGTCTCGGACCCACTTTAGCTTTTGAAACAGGTATACAGATCGCTGCTGTGTTATTGTCAAGAACAGTTTAGTAGCAAGGTGTAATTTTCTCCGGGTACTCATTTCTAGTAAATAAGCGCCATTCATGGTGGCGACCATGGTAACGGTGGGGCAGGGGGTGCTAAGAATCTCCGGTGGAGGTTCGGTTGCCACCTACGACGACTCGACCTGGCAACATTTAACGCACGTACCCTGAGGACTGACGAGAAGATCCTGGAGCTGCAAGAAGAGACAGACAAGTTGCGCTGGAATATTATAGGATTATCCAAGGTCCGAAGAGAAAGGGAAGGACGCGGTGATTCTCGAATCCGGCAACTTGTTCTATCACCGGGAGGGCGACCATCTGTCCCAAGGAGGTGTTGGATTTATCGTCCACAAGTCTCTCGTTAACAACGTTGTAAAGATTGGAAGTGTATCGACGAGGGTTGCGTACATTATACTCAGAATCACCAAACGGTATTCGCTGAAGGTCATACAGGTTTACGCGCCAACGTCGAAACATTCTGATGAGGAGGTGAAGGAAATGTACGAGGATATTTCCAGAGCAATGCATTTCTCCAAAACCCACTACACGCTGTTGATGGGAGACTTCAACGCAAAACTGGGCGAAAGAAAGAACGGTGAGCTGAAGGTAGGGAAATTTGGGATAGGGCAACGGAACCTAAGAGGCCAGCAGCTGGCCGACTTCATGGAGAAAGAGGGACTTTTTATGATGAACTCTTTCTTCCAGAAGCGGCCCCTCAGAAAGTGGACCTGGTCGAGCCCCGACGGTTCGACAAAAAACGAGACTGACTTCATTATGACGGCCAAACGCCAACTGTTCAGTGATGTCTCAGTGATCGCAAGGGTGAAAACTGGCAGCGATCACCGAATGGTTAGAGGCACACTGAACCTAAACGTTAATTTGGAGAGGTCTCGTCTAATGTAAAATTTTATACGTGGTAGAGCCATGCTGCAGTTATATTAGAAGTATAGTTGTAGCACGAATGGGTCGGCTCGACCGGGGAGGGACTACGCTCTCACAGAATACCAGCGTGAAATAGTAGCTTAATGCTGCTGTATTTCGTATGGTGAGTGTAGAGAACCGGAGACCCTTTTACTGGAAACGAGGCATTCCATCTTAGTCCTCACGGGTGACAACGCATCTGCATTTTGATTCGTAATCGAGGATAGATGTGGATGTCTATGGGCCACAGCAACCACTTACCATCAGGTGGACTGTGTGTTCGTTTGTCACCCTATCCTATAAAAAAAATAAAAAAAAAATAATGAAGTCAACGCTCCGTCACCCTCGTGCTCTAATCCAGAATCCCGAAACCTTTCAGCTCAAGTTACGTAACCACTTTCAGTGCCTAGAAGATTGCAATGCAGTGGACGACATGAATGACAAGCTCGTGGAAACTGTCCATGCGGTCGGAGCTAAGTTCTGCAAGACCGGCCGCAGAAGAACACAAAATCTCTCCGATTACACTCTTAATCTCATGGCTGTTAGACGGGAGATGAGGCTGCAATCGTCAACAGATTTGACAGCATACAGGCGACTGAACAGACAGATCTCGAAATGCATGCGGCGAGACTTACGCAACTTTAATACTGCTCGTATTAAAGAAGCGATCGAGCGGAACCAGGGGTCCAAAGTCTTTGCCAGAGATCTGTCTGCCAGAAAGAGCCAACTGTCAAAGCTGAAGACTGAGTGTGGTAGCATCGTTTCCGGGATACCTGTGACTTTGAGTGGGATTGAGAGATCCTATGGGCAGCAGTACACATCATCGTTGGAGCCACACGCAGGTGTGAGTAACGCAAGAGCAAGTCTTATCCGACACTATTCCGATGATATCCCGGACATCAGCCTGAGCGAGATTAGAATGGCTCTCCAGCACCTTAAAACAGCAGGGCCCCAGGCGAGGATGGAATTACAGCAGAGTTTCTGAAAGCGGGTGGAACACCGGTACTTGAAGTCCTTTCAATTCCGTCCTCCATGGTGGCACTACTCCGGAGGCGTGGAGCAGAAGTGCGGTGGTCTTGTTTTTCAAGAAAGATCACAACGCCCTTTTGAAGAACTACAGACCAATATGCCTTCTGAGCCGCGTCTACGTGCTGTTTTCGAGAGTCATTACGAATCGTCTCGCACGCAGACTCGACAACTTCCAGCCTCCCGATCAAGCTGGTTTCCGAAAAGTGTACCGTAGACCACATACATACCCTGCGGCAGATTGTACAAAAGTCCGAAGAGTACAATCTGCCACTTTTTCTGGCGTATGTGGACTATGAGAAAACCTTTGATTCCGTCGAAATTTTGGCGGTGCTACAGTCCCTTCAGCGGTGCCAAGTTGACTATCGGTATATCGAAGTGCTGTACTGTTTGTACAGTAGGGCTATGATGGCTATCCGAGTACAGAACCAGAGTTCGAAACCTATCTACCTGCAAAGAGGTGTATGACAGGGTGACATTATATCCTCGAAACTCTTCACCGCTGCATTGGAAGACGTTTTCGAGCTACTGGACTGGAAATGATACGGTATTAACATCAATGGCGAGTACATCACTCACCTTCGATTAGCCGACGATATAGTCCTTATGGCTGAATCGCTAGAGGACCTAAGCTCTATGCTCAATGACCTCAATTGTGTCTCCCAATGGATAGGTCTTAAGATGAACATGGACAAAACAAAGATCATGTCTAATGTCCATGTCACACCTATGCCGGTAGTTGTTGGGAGCACTATGCTCGAAGTTGTTGACGAATACGTTTACCTGGGACAAATAGTCCGACTAGGTAAGTCCAACTTCGACCGAGAGGTCAATCGACGGATTCAACTCGGCTGGGCAGCGTTCGGGAAATTACGACACATTTTCTCGTCAGGTATACCTCAAACTCTGAAAACTAAAGTGTACAACCGGTGCGTGTTGCCAGTGTTTACTTACGGATCTGAGATGTGGTCCTTCACTGCTGGCCATGTGAGGACGCACAAGGTCGCTCAGCGAGCTATGGAGAGGGCTATGCTTTGAGTTTCTCTGCGTGATAGACTCAGAAATGGGGATATCCGCAGTAAAAACGGAGTGACCCACATAGCCCAACGGATTAGTAAGCTGAAGTGGCAGTGGGCCAGCCATATAGCTCGAAGAACCGATAACCGATAAGGAAGAAAGGTTCTCAAGTGGTAGCTTCGTACCGGTAGGCGTAGTGTTGTACGACCCCTCACTAGATGGAGTGGTAAGATATGCAGGAAGTCGATGGATGGAGGTGGTTCAGGACCGTGCTTTTTGGCATTACTTGGGGGAGGGCTATGTTCAGCAGGGAAGTTGTGAAGGTTTATAATGATAATGATGAAGCTGACGCGTTTGTTTGAAGGGAAAGAGAATTAGTGTAATATACATAGCATAACATAAATACTCACGCATATCATCCAGAGGGGAGAGACTACATACTTCTATTTGACACATTTCTCGCCTCTTTCAGGTACATATACCTACGCATACATGTTCGTCGGTTAAAGGTACTCTTAATTTGGCCTATTTTCAATATATTGCCAATTTGGTCCGTAAACTTTCGCCTTAGACGTCCCTTTCCAACTCTGCCGTTCACTTCTGCAACATAAATTTACTTTGTCACCCGTTTTTCCTCATTAATTCTTTCTACATGACCAAGCCACCGAAGCATTCATGTCTTAATCCTGGTCACAACATAATCTTGTATACCACACTCCTTTCTTATCACACAATGTCTCACCCTGTCATACATACTCTTTAAATAACCGTATTTCTACTGCGTTTATCCTTTTCTCGTGCTTCCTCTGCCACACCCCAACTTTAATATTAAAGCAGGGACTAACACAGCATTGTGAACTGTCTTGAATCAAAATAGTAATTTTACGTATCACCGTAAAAGGTACTTTTAATCTCTGTGCATTCTATACATAATAATTAACGTTGCAAAAATATAGAGAAGAAGTAAGCAACAGTAAAAATATTTAAAAAAAAAAACACAACTTGTTGTAAAGGCATCGTTTAAAAACAGAAGTTTTTTCTGTAGTACGGCACTGACCTTTATATAACTTTTCTAATCTGTGCCCCACTTATGGCCTCGCTAGCGATTCAGTTAAATAAAAACAGATGCTAAGCGTTTTAAGATTAAGATGAGAAACTTTAATATTTCACACAGTATTTATTTATTTATTTTATCTATATTTCAGTGATTAAAAAACTTATAACCTATTTTAACAGGTGCATGTGTTGGACTGGGTGTTTATTGCATTTTTTTAAGTAAAAGATAAAGCCAATCTCACATTCGAAAAGAAGTTTATGGACTTTAAGTTCAATAAGCAACAGGAGCCTAATGGTAGTGTTCGGCATGCAGACTCACAGAGTTGTGGGTTGAAACTGACATTCGACTACGTGGTAAGCCACTTTCACCACAACCAAGGTTACGTAGTTAAAGATAGTATTAGTAATGCATAAATTTTTCCTTTTACGAGAAGAAAATGTCTAACTTATATAACCCACTCACGAAATTTTTCTCACTGCCATGCTGTTCCACTAAATTTTAATGAGAAACCTTGCTTGTCCGAGAAACTCAATATTTTGAGAATTTGTGAAATACGCCAATACACACTGCACTTACAGCGCAGCGGATTAAATAGTCCATAAATCTCACAAAAATTAGAGACCACGCCCAATTGTGGGATGTATTTATGTTTTAACTTTTAAAGTTACTGAATATAAAATTAGTTTACAATATTTATAATATATATCAGTAATAATGTCCTCTAGACCAAATTTCAGTCACGGCGGCCTGCCTTAACGAAGGCTGGCCATCGGCGCAGGACAGGATTATACCTAAGTGTGTGCGCAAGCACAGGTTCACTCTCTATTCCCTTACTCTCATAATCCGATGGGACGGTAAACCGACACGACCGGAGAGAGATCAGGCGCAGGACCAACGGCTTTACGTGCTTTCCGAGGCACGGGAGTGAGACACCACCAACTTCCTGATTGCGGGCAACTACCGAGGAATAACTCAATAATTAATTTTTTGGCCTGACCCGGGATTCGAACCCGGGACCTAATGATCAACAGTCGTACTACTATAACTACTAGACCAACGAGGCAGTCCGTAATGCATATTACATGGTATTACTAAAATGTTTCGAACTATGAATTTTCCGTTCTGCAGTACTTGAGATTTATGAACACGTCTCCTACCAGCTTTGGTCAATCGCTCGTCCCCGCTGCTCCTGCACGACAACGTGCGATATCATACTGCACAATAGACTGTCTCCAAGTTACAAGAGCTGGCATTGGAAGCTCTCCGTCATCCATCGTACTCACCAGACCTTGCACCTACAGATTTCTACTTTTTCTAGAATTTGAATAACTTTTTGGCGAGGAAATATGTCACTAATAATGTGTACAGGAAATTTTAACATGTAATAGAGTCATGTTGCAAGCCAGCTATATTATAGTTGTAGCAAGAGTGCATCAGCTCGACCAGGGCAGGACCACGCTCTTTCAGAATACCAGCGTAAAATATCAGCTTTATGCTGCTGTGTTTCGTATGGTGAGTGTAGAGAACCGGAGACCTTTTAACTGGAAACGAGGCATTACATCTTAGTCCTTAAGGGTGACATTGCATCCGCATTTTGATTCTTCATCGAAAATTTGTACAGATATATATTTTGCCACGTAAGCTGCTTACATTCAAGTGGACTATGTGTTCGTTTGTTCTAAATATATAAAAAAAACGAGTGAAATAATTTGTCAGCACCTCTCTTTCGTGCGTTAACAATGTATGTTTTAATAGCAAGAGTGAACAGTTTGTCGACCGATCGATGCTTTACCACTTAACGTCAGGTACGACAGAAGTCAAATACTTGCTTATCAAATTATTCATGGGCAATTCAAGACCTTTATTACGAAATTTTAAGTTTCATCCTCTGTTATAATTCGACATTCATTACTTTATTGCAGAGTAAGATAGAAATATACATGTTCAAAGGTTAAACGCGCATTTATCTCATGTGGTTTCTAATTTAGCGTATTAAGTAACAGAATTATTACGACTGTACCATATAATATAATGGATAAATTAACTGTCTACCTCAATGTAACTAATATCTGTCATAAAAATGAAGTTACAGAGGACATTGCTCTGCGGCCGTACATTGTTCGTCCTGAAAGCAAGAGCATCAGAAAATTGTGTGTTGCATTGTCGATCATTAGAGATTTCCTATTTTTGGTCTTATTTTTATACGGGACTAGCTGCCGAAAAGATATATTTACAAAAGTACCAGATTTTGAGGTTATAATAGAACTAATAATATTATGGTTTTTATCATTTAGTAGGATTTTTAAGAATCAGAAACATTTAACAATTTTTAGTACCGTCTTCCAACGACATAAAACTACCAGCAAAGTCGTAATTTCCACAAAATACACTTTCCAGTGCATATGCGTAACAAAGAGCTGTTTAAAAGGCGGGACCCCCCTTAAATGTATGAAAGGGCCTAAAACTACCAACATCAAGGCATGACATTTATTTTTTGTATAACAGTATTGACAACATAGGTGAATTATACTAGTGCTGTGTATGACTATCGGCGAATAATTTTACCGATATATTGTTTATCGTAATTTTTAATTTTTAATTTTTTTATACAAAAACGTGATAAATGAGCACACAATCCACCTGATAATAGGTGAATGCTGTGGCACATAGACATCTACACTTAACCTCAATGAAGAATCAAAATGCTGATTTGTTTTCACAATGCTTAATAAAACTTTAATAAAACGCTTTTCTAGTTCTCCACACCCACCATACGAATCACAGCAGCATTAAGCTGATATTTAACGTTAGTATTCTGTGAGGGCGTGGTTCTTCCCCAGTCGAGCTGACCCATTCGTGCTACGACCATAATACAGCTGCAGCGTGGGTCTGCCACGTATAGTAAATAAATAAAGACTCCGTAGCGCAGTGGTTAAGCATTTGACTGCAGCACTGCAAGGCCGAGTAATCGTAGCCGAATTGAACAAGTATTTCTATGCTATAAAATAAATAGTAAACATATTGGATTTCTTTAACATTGATTGGATTAATTTACTTCTAAATGTCACAAATTCTATAAACAAATCGCTAGGCTTCTTCACAGAGGTACATACTACTCACAGAGATCGTTTAATGATTGTCACTTTCAAAATTAGTGCTCATTATAACTTATGTTTGTAGGTGAATCCATAAAAAAACAGTAAATACTTTTTTATGGATTCACCTACAAACATCGAGTTTAAGCGGTACGTAGTTCCGAAAATCACAGCCATGTAAGTCGTTTTTGAACGCAATCACAGTCTGTTAAAATAGTCAAGTCATAATATTCAACAGATAGTCCTGTAAGTCACCAAAACACACCGATATAATTACGAACAGCGAGCGAAGAATAAACCAGTGACAAGTTACCATTTAGTGCCATCAAAGGTGGAGGTGCCAAATACGATATAATTCCACCTATCCTAGGATTTGCTATGGCCATAGGTTACAAACAGTATTAGATCAACTTTGTCAAACGATAATATTAATACCGTAACAAGTAAGACAATGTCCTACTTTACTTGTAATATACTATACTTCTATACTTCTTCTGTACTCGTAACATTATTTATTATAACATCTGTATCTCGTTTGCAAAATTGCTTTTATTAAAGAAAACATTTATAATTCATACAGTAACGGTGATAGTTTTTTTTTTAAATATTAATTATCGTAAACTAGTAATCGATTGTTTAGTTAGAAGTAAGTCACATAATTTAAAACTATCAATAGAAAATCCTGAATAATGATCATGAAGAAATAATTAGGTTTTGTTCACTTCAGCATTATTCTACCTATTTGAAATCGAGTATGACTTCATTCATTAGGTATATATAGTAGGTTTTTTAAAATATACTTTTAGCGAATAACAAAAAGTAATAGTGTTTGACTTTTTTATTGTAGTTTCTATTTGCACTTTATCCGTTTATCCAAAATAAATTCAAAATGTGATTCAGATTTTAAAATATGCAACAGCGGAACTGACGAAAAATTCAAAAGTCCATAATGATTTCTTATATTTACGCGAACACTACACATGATTAAAACTACTTTTACGGATTTTATCGCGTTTATTTTTACTTTTTATTTTTAATTCCCGACGTTTCACACATAACCATGACCATGACCATAAACAATAATTAAAAAAGCTGAAGGTACTCCGGGTTTAACAATGACATCGGGACGTCAGTCATCTCAGTCCCCCGTGACCATGGGTGCTGGAAAGCGTCCGAAACGTCGGGAATTAAAAATAAAAATTAAAAATAAACGCGATAAAATCCGTAAAAGTAGTTTTAATCATTCAAAAGTCCATTTTGGCATGCAGCCAGTCCGTGGTATAAAAGTGTAGCAGCCAGGCTAATCAACCCTAAACGGCAATAAATAATATATACCCTGCTGCTACCATAACACGGAAGCCGAAGAAAACATTTATTTCCTAATTATCCCCGGCTACTTACATACTGCGGGCTGCATAGCGATGCGAGATAATTTGACGTATATATTTAACGTTCTAATAAAGAACAAGAAACAGCCGCAAATATCATTCAGCGCCACATTGTCTTCACACGCCGCTATCGTCATGTATCCGTAGACCATTTTTGAGCCGTTTATTTAACGCCGCAGCTCGCTTCTTATTGCTGTTCCGGAGCTGTGTCCCACGCCGCCACCGCTCGCCAACCACGCGCGCGCGCCGGCCTGAACAACTTTTATAGCCCAGTCCAGCAACGTAGCTACGAGAAGATATACACGAGTCTCACGCAGGCAAATGGAACGCACATAATAGTTGTATTTTGATTAATCTTTATTGGTCATAATGTATGAATTGTAATCGGCTAGGCAAATAAAAATTGTTACTATTGGTAAACTAACGACGTAGCCGGACATATAAATATAAGCAGGGTTGACTAAAAAATATATTCCATATTCCATACTCCATAAACCGTTCGTCTGCAAATCAAAAAGTAGTTTCATTTCTCCGCCACTCGGAGTCTGTTAATAGTAGACCTCATATCACCACTATTACAAAAGTATTTGCAAGTAATATACTAAAATAGATAATTAATTATCGTGTATGTCCGATGTTTTTATGTTACGGGGTGATTTTAGATATTGTCCTTTTAGAAAACTATTTCAAATCATGACGTTGATGATGACGGTTTTCAATACGATTTGGACCACGAAAATTTCTGAATTTTACGTCAAAACGTGAAACCTAACACCATTTTAAAGGTGAAATCTCTTTACAGGAAAAACATCATGAAACTAAAAACATGAATAAAGAAACAGACTAGAGGCAAAGCTACATACCACCACGCTATAATAGATAGGTACACCTTAGGGCATTAAACTCAATGGATGAGTAATGCGACTAATGCTACTGTAACGCTCCACCCCCTCTATATAAATAAATATGTATGATATTAAATATATAATAATAATAATAATAATTAATTTAACCCTTTTCAATAAAATTATATGTATGTGACCAGGATTAATAAAATATGTTTTGATCTTTCTAAATCATCTTTCAAAAAGTTTAATAATGGGCCGTTTGTAATACTTTTGGCGTGATCGTCTTAGTTAGGATCCTTATTTACGTTGTGTTTGTTTAGTAACTTAGTTCTTTTAGGTTTCGTTTGGAAGAACGAATATTCACTAGAGCATTTGAAAGCTGTTGGTAGTGCCTTGTAAGCTAAGTGAACCCCGTTCACGAATGCGGAGCTCGAGAAATGTTAAGAACATAAAACATCCCTATTCCACTCGTATCAGGTTTACATTATTAATTTATAATTATTTATCCCTTCCCGCTTGGAAAAGGCTCACAATATATTCATACAAAATACCCGATACAAGGGCTTCGCTCTCCTACATTTATTTAAAAAAATGTAGGAGAGGCACACGGCTCCACACACGACGTGCGCGGTGAGCGCCAACTATTTTGATGCACTCCCCCCGAAGGTAACGTTAATTCGGGAACTGGACCGTAGTCCACAGCAAAATAACTGGCGAACCAGTCAAAGAGGCGTGGCCCCTTGTTAGTGCGTAAGCACAAACATCGACCGAAGTCGCACATGTCAATGCGTGTAAACGCCATAACGAATACGAACGAATCCAGCCACAGTGAATGTACGTCACACGGTTTAGGCAAATAGGCACACTGGCCGTAAACACTCCGTGAGTGCCACCACCTGCCAGCCACCGCACCTGCAGACGTGAGGTAAGTGTATGGCATCACAGCACGGCTACCAGCCGCAGAGCGTGTCACGAGCCTACCGCTCACCTCAAGGGAATGGGTTCCCGCGTTGTGCGGCCTTCGGCCGCAGCCTTGAGAGTCTCCTGTGATCCTCCCGCCAGCTACCACCCGCATGAGGTCGACACATATGCTCCACCAACCAATACAACGGCAGGTATAACCAAAAGGCAGTTGTAAGTTGTTAGTAATAATTTGCCATTAGAAAGGTTTTGTGTCACTGACGTTGTCGTAAAGCGACAATTAAAAACTAAAGAACCTAACCTAACAACGAAACAACCAAAAAGAAAATAATTTATTTAAAATTTGTAAAGATATTTACAGTTTCTTTTATAAAAAAAAGGTATGAAGGTGATGATGGGCTGTATTGATGATAGTGAATTACAATTTTTAATTAAAAAAAGTTAATAAAGATAAATGAGTACTGAAATAATGTATGCACAGGCTATGCCTGTGGTAGATGCAGAGCGCCTAATCTAGGTACACGCAGCGCTTGAAGTAGGCACAAACAGCGACCAGAATGAGCACACACAACACCCGGAGTAGACACACACAGCGCCGGAAGTAGACACGCAGCGACTGGAGTAGGTCCACGCAGCGTCTGGAGTAGGTACACACAGCGTATTGAGCAGGTACACGCAGCACTTAAAGTAGGCACACACACCGCTCGGAGTAAGCACACACAACGCCCGGAGTAGACACACACAGCGCCCGGAGTAGACACGCAGCGTCTGGAGTAGGAACACGCAGCGTCTGGAGTAGGCACACGCAGCGCTTGAGACAAGCATGCACAGCGGCCGAAGATAGCGCGGGCACTAGTAGGTGGAGGCGTAGGCGTGGCTAGGCGACGACTTCAGGAGAAGGCAGAGGCTTGCAAGATCCCGAGGCAGTGCGGATAAAGCCTTTAAGAGGTGCTTCTCGTATCAAAGCTGAAGTGAGACCCTCTATTGGCCGATTGTTCCGCTTTTATACTTTTTGAAGGATCTGGGATAAGAACGAGAAATTATTTAAATCAAATTTGAAATTATTTAAATTAAAAGCAAATTTTTGTAAATGGCCAAGAAGAAAAGAGTATTTTTGAAGTAAAAACATCAGGCCGGTAACGATATTTGAATAAAAATTGCCATGACAACCAGATAAACAACGATGTCAAAAAAACGAGTCTACCCTACATAGTGACCGTATTCACATTGGCTCCCGTATTAAAATTGAATAAAAAGTGTAATTTGGCTACTTTACCGTCTCAGACTTCATATATCAAAGTAATAGTACGTTATGATTGTGCACAAATGTTATCTTGGTGAACTATTAAAGGTTTTTGACTAAAAATTGTGTTACATACGAGTGTTTATCGAGCTTAGTTTTAATGATGTTAGCAAAAAAATAAGTGGCAGCAGTATAATCTAGATATATCAAGTGAGTAATAAAATAAGACTAAATACTAAGTTCAATCTATTATTAAAACTAGTATAATTTTGTGGATTTAGTAAATTGATCTTTGTTAAGGTTCAATATAACCGTTATATCTCAGGTTAAAGTAAACAACACTCAGCTGACCAATCAGCTGTTGTTATTTATACGGCATACCTACGACTAAGGACACCTAGTATAATCGTGTTGAACTAAACTATTCGGTCAACATAATATGGGAATTATTGACTGAATTAAGACTATGTGCTGAGATCTAGCGGAAGTTTGTTGAACTAGAACGAAATTTTCTTTTGTGATCATTAAATATATTAGCTGATCACGATGTCAATGAAAGCGCAAACAAAAAGTACAAAAAATAGCCGTAGGATGTCAGTGTACGTCACATGTTATAAATGTAAAAACACTGTAGACTCTAGAAATACAATTTTATGTTCAATATGTAAAAATAATTATGAGTTTGACTGTATTGGATATTCAGAAAAATTATATCGCCTAAAGGACTCGAATACAAGGAAAAAATGGACTTGTAAGATTTGTGACAATAAAACAAACTTACGCTCCACTGACAACAATGAATTATCTTATGTCGCAATGAGAAAGAAACAACATTCTCCGAAATTATACGGTAACACTACACCTAAGACGATGACAGAGTTGGCTCCTTCAACGCCTTCTTGTACGAATTCCCAAATACACGACTCTCACATACTTACAGAAACGCAGACATCGGATGAATTTCCACTGACACCGGATCAGTTACTATCAAGGAGTGTGGATTATACAATAACAGATTCTATCTCAGTACAAGAAATGAAGGAAACTATAGAACAACTTCGGACAGAACTCGTTAGTTCACAAAATGAATTGGATAATACATTAATGGAAAATAGTGACCTACGCAAACAAATTACTAAGTTAAATAAAGAAAATAGTATGCTGAAGTCATTATGCCAGTCCCCGTTACATGATAGTCGAATAAATCGCAGCTCTAAAAAGGAAAGTAGATATACCATGCAAAGTTCACTTACACCTACCCGATTATCTACTTCGGATAAAATTAAAATTAAACATGACTACAGTAATACCATCACGACTTTACATCAGAGAATTGCAGAATTACAGCAGCAATTAAGAGAATCCCAGACAGAAATAATGAAACTCATGAAACAAACCCAGGCCTGGGAAGGAGAGCTTACCTCAACAAGATCTAAGGCCTTAACAACACCTAATTTTAATGATAAAAGGTATTCCAAGGATACCGAAAAGCAAGCTTGTGATAACAGGATATTGATCTTTGGAACTCAACAATGTGTTGGCTTAGCCGCTGCATTGATACGGTCACGAGAGCGTACAACATACGAAAAATATTTGGTTACCTCACAAACGAAACCGTATGCTTTAACTGCAGATGTTTTAAAAAATTGTCATAACTTAGAATTAACATCAAATGAAAAAATTGTAATATGTATCGGTGAAAATGATTATGATATTAATATATTAACATCTCAATTGCGTAGTTTGCTCAATAAATTTAGTAACAATTCTGTGATAGTTATTAACCCATTAAAAAATATGTATTTGAATGTTCATGAATTGAATAATGCGTTAAAAATTACTTGTAATGCTTATAAAAACTGTCATTTTGTAGAATGTATTAATAGCAATTTGTTTAAAATGTGTAATTCAATCAATTATATCATCGACTGTATTGATTACGATAATAAATATTTAAATATTAAGGAACTTCAAAAGATAATAATTCGCAATAAACTACAGCCTCAGGAAGCAACTAAATTTAATATAAAACACCTGAAAGGCACAATCCCCTATTACTTCGCAAAAATGCAGTTACAAAGTGCTTCCATCAGTGGAACTAATGCCATAAAATCCACTTTCGATTCGAAAAAAGGTACCATACCCTATTACTTCCCCATAATAGATGGAAATCAGTTTTTTCGGGAACAAAAAGCAAAAGCCATCTATTTCTCTCAAAATCATGCACCAAAACATTGCTAGTATTTTATCAAAACAAGAACTATTAGAATTAACATTTCATGAGTTACGTGAGGCCGAGAACGAACCCGATATACTATGTTTCTCTGAAACGTTTTTGCGAGATGGTTACGGTAAATACTTACAAATAAAAGGTTACGAATTAGCAACTGCATTTTGTAGAGAGAAACAAAGAGGCGGAACTTGTATTTTGGTACAGCGCAATATAACATACAAAAAAATTAATAAATTACAATATTATGCAACACCAAATACATTTGAAGCTTGTGGAATTGAAATTCCTGTACACAGATTGATTGTAATATGTATTTATAGAACTCCCTCGTCAAACCCTACTATTTTCTTAGATAAGCTGGACAAACTTTTATATGACTTACTTAGCAGTCATAAGCCAAACATTAAGCTAGTTGTAACTGGTGACTTTAATATTAATACTTTAAAACAGGGAAATATTACTAATTTTTTTCAAGATCTATGTCACAACTACAATCTAAGCATTCACATTAAGGTACCGACCCGGAAAAACTCCTGTATAGACCATATTTTAAGCAACATCACAGACGCAACGGCTACCATTCTACCTCTATACCTGTCTGACCATGAAACAGCGCAACTACTGGAAATCCCCATAAAAAGAAAAACCCTAAAGACCACGGCATATTTTATTTACAAAAAAGACTATTGCGCTGAGAACATACGGAAATTTAGGGAATGTCTTATGAATATATCTTGGTCTGATATATACTTACAGACTGATATAAATAACGCGTTTAATACATTTCATGAATTTCTATGTTTAATTTATGATTTATGTTTTCCACTTATTAGAATAATGATAAATAATAATAATACTACAAACAATTGGATAAGTCGAGGTTTAAAAAGAAGTTGTAAAACTAAAAGATTACTCCGATATAGATACTACAGGAATAAATCAGAATTAAATAAGAAAAGTTACATCACATATTCAAAGATTTTGAAAAAATGTATTCAAAGATCGAAAAGAAATTCTACTATAAAATTCATACACAAAAGCAAAAATAAATGTAAAGCTACATGGTCTGTGATAAGAAATGCAATCTCAAATTCAAACTTCGACCATGGCGTTACGGATTTAAAAATAAATAATGAACTGATTAAAAATCCTACTGACATAGCTTCGATTTTCAATAATTATTTTACCGATTTCCCTAATAATTTGACAATAATGAATAAACCAAACAGCTATACTAGTATTGAAAAATCACTACCTAACTCAATGTTTGTTAAGCCCATGACAGAAGAAGAGGTTAAAAAAGAAATCCTATCTCTTAATAACACCAACTCGGAAGGATATGACGGTATTAATACGAAAATAATTAAGAAGTCTGTAAATGAATTAGTCTCTATTTTAACATATTTAATTAACTTGTCATTTTCATGTGGTACTTTTCCAGAAACATTAAAATTGTCGATTGTAAAGCCATTATTTAAAAAGGGTAAGAGAAATGATATTACCAATTATCGTCCAATTACATTAATACCAATATTGTCAAAAATACTAGAAAAATGTATGTACAAAAGATTACTAGATTTTTGCAAGAAATTCAATTTAATAAAGAATGACCAATATGGCTTTCAGAAACAAAAATCTACAACATTAGCCACATTTAAGCTCATTAGTTCAATCTTAACAAAAATAAATAATAATTTTTTAACCACAGCATTATTTCTTGATTTATCGAAAGCCTTCGATCTCGTTGCGCACAGCATACTATTACGGAAACTGGAAATGGTCGGTGTCAGAGGACTTCCACTAAAGTGGATATCTTCCTATTTAGCTAACCGTAGACAATGTGTCGTAATAAAAAAGATTGTAGGAGAGGAAATGCTGTCCTTCTCATCTTCTTATAAAGAGAACAAACATGGCATTCCTCAAGGCAGCGTGCTGGGTCCAATATTGTTTCTTCTTTATTTAAATGATATAACTCTAATCACCAGTCATAAATGTATTTTATTCGCGGACGATATTTCAATAATTGTAAGCACTAATAAGAAGCAAAACAATTCAATACGTAATCATGAAATCGACATTAACAACACAATTGATACAATTATTAAATGGCTAGACAAAAACAATTTAAAAATTAATCTTAATAAATCAACTTACATTCAATTTAATAAATCAAAACACACAAAATACAATTTTAATCTTAATATCGACAAATTAAACGAAGTAACACAAACCAAATTCCTAGGAGTAATAATCGATCAAGATTTAAGCTGGAGAGTTCACATACATCAACTATGCAGTAGAATCAACCAATTTGTTTATGCACTTAATAAAGTAAAAAATGTTACAGACAAAAAAACTGCTGTTCTAACGTATCACGCTTACATAGAATCTTTACTACGTTATGGTGTTGTAATATGGGGCAATGGTACAGATAAACAGAGATTATTTACTGCACAAAAGAAATGCATTAGAGCTATTGCTGGAATCGCACCGGATAAATCCTGCAAACCAATATTTAGGAGCCTAGGTTTGTTGCCACTACCATCTCTGTATATCTACGAAGTTTGTAATTTCGTACATAAACATAATAATCTGTTTACAAAGGCATGTGATATGAATATAAGACTAAAAAGAAATGCAAATAGACTTGTATTAGATGAAGTACCGCGATCAAACAAATATAGCAAAAGCTGTTTAACCATGTGTATTCGAATCTATAATAAAATACCAAATGAAATCAAATCGAATAATAATAATATATTTAAAAAAAAATTATTGACTTATCTCAATGAAAATCAATTTTATGACATTAGAGACCTATTTGTTAAATGTAAATGATATATATTTTTAATGAATTGATAATCTTTGTTTATTTACTATTTTATATGTCTAATTGTTTTGTATTATGATTAGAAAATTTCATTTGTATATGTGCTATTTATGTAAATTTGCATGCTATCACAATCACATAGCAAACATGTTGTGCTTTAAGAATTGTACCATCCTTATCTGTCCATGTTTTATGCAAATATATAAATAAATAAATAAATAAAACATGTCAAATTTTGTTTTTAGGCTCGTAATAGAGAAACGGCAAGATTTAAGTGAAAAATGAGATATTATTGATATAGGAAAAAAGGTAGCGCAACAGCGCGCACAAAGCCCGAAATTGCAGAGTTACGGAGAACTAAATAAAAGACCGAAAAAGGTAGACTCCATTGACATCGATTTAAAAAGTGCTGATAACGTGAAAATACAAAGTGAAAATGATTTATTATTGTGTTCTTATAGTATAAAAATGTTACAGGTTCCTATGGAAATAAAGGTGATGCAAAATATCCGGTTTTGAGATGAATGCAGAAAATCAAAAACAGAATGGAAAAATAAATTTAAAACAGTGTAAAATGGTATGTAAGTAGCATAACACTACATTTTCCCCCCGACCCTGGAAAATTTTTGACTCAGCAAAAATTTTGAGATGTACATTCTAAAATAAACCATAAAAACACAGCTTTGCAGAAACAGACATCACCAGGCAAAATCAGATATACTATCTCTTACATTCATCATCTGCATTCAGGTAAGGGTGGAGTTCACATTCAATGACTACCACTCCTAAAATTGTGTTTTCGAAAGGACATTCAGGCTTATTTAAGGAGTTGTCATCCGCTCCTGCGTTGAAAAAAAAAACATTTTGAAAGGACATTCAGGCTTATTTAAGGAGTTATCATCCGCTCCTGAGTGAAGATAAAGATAAAGAAATTAATCTTAAGCAAGCTTTAGTTGCTATGACTTAAGTAAAGATTAAGAACGGCCAAAGCGGTAGGGCTCAAAGCCAGAGATCAGCAACATCACTAACGAGATGTGTCTGAAATAAAAATAAAAAGTGAAGAGTAACCAACGAAAGTTCGAGGTCCTAAAGCAAGATGTGTTGAAGAACACTGGATCACCAAACAAAGAAATAAAAATAATAAGGTGAGAATGATGGTGATATTTATACATATATACAAATTAACGGTTAATAAAAATTAAGAAAATTTATGATTTAACATCTTTGATGTGCCACTTGCCTCTAACTCCATTAGGGTCTTCAAGCACATAGACTAGTGGTGACAGTTTAGCTATCACTTTGCACTTGATGAACTTAGGGGCAAGTTTACCATTAAAATATGCGCCGGCATTGCTTAAAACATGGTTTTTACGCCAAACAGTGTCTCCCACATTAAATTCTTTAAAAGACCGGCGAAGATCATAGCGAGCGCTATTTTTAGCGTGAGCTATGTGAAGTTTAGTTTGAACTTTGTGAAAAATAGATGAGAGGAGACCAGCATTAGACGCGTAAATATCACGAGGCATAAATATCAATTCCTCAAGGTTCTGAGTTGAAGTTTAGAAGGAACCACAAGGTATTGTTTCCCTACCAAAGACTAAAAAGTTTGGAGTAAAGCCAGTAGCTACATTTGTAGCGCTGTTCATTGCGTACTGAATCTTAGCAAGATGGTTGTCCCAGGATCTATGATCGTCTCCTACTAGAGATGCTAGAGCTGTAATAATTGTACTATTAAACTTCTCCGTAGAATTAACCTGAGGACAATATAAAGCTGTGTGAAAAATACAAGGAACGTTATAAGAATTTAAGAATGATTGGAATTCTCGCGACTGAAATTGAACCGCGTTGTCCATTATAATAGTTTGGGGAATGCCATGAACTAGGAAAACTGAATTTTCCAAAAGATTAATAATATTAGCTGAAGTAGCACGTTTAAGGGGAAAAATCATAGTATATTTAGTAAAATTGCAGTTAATTACTAGAATATACTGATTTCGTCTACGAGTCATAGGTAATGGACCGATAAAATCTAAGGATATAGTTTGAAAAGGTCTGGAGCAAAGTTTGGGTTTACCCATAAGACCATAGGGAGAATGATTAGGGTGTTTGTAGGTTAAGCAGGTTTCACAAGACGAGATTAATTTGGCAATGTCCTTAAACATACCAGGCCAATATTATTTTAAAGATATTTTATTGAATGTCTTGAAGATACCAAGATGGAGTTCTGAAGGGGAACCATGGTTAACTTCAATAAGTGCATGTCTATCTTGAGGTAGTGGAACTTCTTTCCAAATAAAGTCATCGTTTAGACGATCGAGAGAATGGATGCAGCGGTATAGTTTGTTATCCTTGATAGTGGGTTGTTAGAGCATCCGAGAAAAATCTTGTTGTAGTGCTCAAGTTCACGATCAGGTGGTTCTTCAATCGTAATAGGATGTACGCCTTGAGGTGAGGTTTCTCGTGTATCAGGACGTTCTTGATTCTTATGTCTTTTAATAAATCTGGAACAACGTTATCCTTTCCTTTTTTATGTTTCAGGACAAAGTTAAAGCATGATAAGCGTAAAGTCCAGCGAGCAAGTCTTCCTGATGGATTCGAAAAGTTCCGAAACCATTTAAATGCAGCATGGTCAGTATATATTGTAAATTCTTTACCATTGTCTAGGTAATATCGCCAATGTTCTAACGCAGTTATTACAGCCAATGTTTCTCTTTCAGTAGTTGAGTAGTTCTGTTAATTTTTATTTAGTGCTTAACTCATGTAAGCAATCACGACTTCTTTGTCATCTTAATGTTGAGTAAGCATTGCTCCTATACCATAATTTGATGCATCACAATGTACAGAGAAGGGTAGTTTGAAGTTAGGGCAAGCAAGGACAGGAGCAGTTACCAAAGCTTCTTTAAGTTTCTGGAAAGCAGCTGCAGCTTGTGAATTCCATAAAAATTTAGGAGCGTTCTGCCCGGCTAGCTCAGTCGGTAGAGCATGAGACTCTTAATCTCAGGGTTGTGGGTTCGAGCCCCACGTTGGACGCCAAAATGTCGTAAAGCGACAATTAAAAACTGAAAAACCTAACCTAACAACGAAACAACCAAAAAGAAAATAATTTATTTAAAATTTGTAAAGATATTTACAGTTTCTTTTATAAAATGTAAAGCGACAATTAAAAACTATAGAACCTAACCTAACAACGAAACAACCAAAAAGAAAATAATTTATTTAAAATTTGTAAAGATATTTACAGTTTCTTTTATAAAAAAAAGGTATGAAGGTGATGATGGGCTGTATTGATGATAGTGAATTACAATTTTTAAATAAAAAAAAAGTTAATAAAGATAAATGAGTACTGAAATAATGTATGCACAGGCTATGCCTGTGGTAGAAGCAGTGCACCTAATCTAGGTACACGCAGCGCTTGAAGTAGGCACACACAGCGACCAGAATGAGCACACACAACACCCGGAGTAGACACACACAGCGCCGGGAGTAGACACGCAGCGACTGGAGTAGGTCCACGCAGCGTCTGGAGTAGGTACACACAGCGTATTGAGCAGGTACACGCAGCACTTAAAGTAGGCATACACACCGCTCGGAGTAAGCACACACAACGCCCGGAGTAGACACACACAGCGCCCGGAGTAGACACGCAGCGTCTGGAGTAGGAACACGCAGCGTCTGGAGTAGGCAGACGCAGCGCTTGAGACAAGCACGCACAGCGGCCGAAGATAGCGCGGGCACTAGTAGGTGGAGGCGTAAGCGTGGCTAGGCGACGACTTCAGGAGAAGGCAGAGGCTTGCAAGATCCCGAGGCAGTGCGGATAAAGCCTTTAAGAGGTGCTTTTCGTATCAAAGCTGAAGTGAGACCCTCTATTGGCCGATTGTTCCGCTTTTATACTTTTTGACGGATCTGGGATAAGAACGGAAAATTATTCTCATTAAATTTGAAATTATTTAAATTAAAAGCAAATTTTTGTAAATGGCCAAGAAGAAAAGAGTATTTTTGAAGTAAAAACATCAGGCCGGTAACGATATTTGAATAAAAATTGCCATGACAACCAGATAAACAACGATGTCAAAACATGTCAAATTTTGGTTTAGGCTCGTAATAGAGAAACAGCAAGATTTAAGTGAAAAATGAGATATTACTGATATAAAAAAAAGGTAGCGCAACAGCGCGCACAAAGCCCGAAATTGCAGAGTTACGGAGAACTAAATAAAAGACCGAAAAAGGTAGACTCCATTGACATCGATTTAAAAAGTGCTGATAACGTGAAAATACAAAGTGAAAATGATTTGTTATTAAGTTCTTGTAGTCTAAAAATGTTACAGGTTCCTATGGAAATAAAGGTGATTCAAAATATCCGGTTTTGAGATGAATGCAAAAAATCAAAAACAGAATGGAAAAATAAATTTAAAATAGTATAAAATGGTATGTCAGTAGCATAACACTACAACGTTGAGTAAATATATTTTCGATCATATTTTTCTCTTCCACCAACAAGTTGACTTCAATTATTCAAAGGTGGGAAAGTTACAGAGATATATTATTATGTTTTTATATAAAACATCGTGGAGGGCAGACAGTATGCAACCCCGTAATGAAGGGACCCGACTTGGGCAAAGCTACTCAGGTGTGAGTCAAACCAAGACGCAGGGAGCGCCATTGAGAATAGCGTCTCACCAAACAACCAACGCAGAGACGCAATGCTGCAGAACGCAACAAGCATCAATACGATTATCGTCGGGATTACAGCATCCCAAGGTCCCCAATACATCCTTGCAGACATCACCACCCGCATACCTTTATCGACCAGAACCACAAGAGTGTGCCGAATCAGGCGCAGCATACCCGCAGATCCATCACAAGACGCAATTCCGCAAAAAGCAGTAAGCATCAATGCAACTATCATACGGGTGGTATCCCTTCACAACACACCCAAATGATCCCTATTGACTTTGGTAACAAATTGGTAATAGTTTTTAATTAACAACAATACATGTTCATGATTAAAACTACTTTTACGGATTTTATCGCGTTTATTTTTACTTTTTATTTTTAATTCCCGACGTTTCGGGCGCTTTCCAGCACCCATGAACACGGGGGACAGTCCCCCGTGACAGTCCTCCGTGACCATGGGTGCTGGAAAGCGCCAGAAACGTCGGGAATTAAAAATAAAAAGTAAAAATAAACGCGATAAAATCCGTAAAAGTAGTTTTATTCATGTGCAATGTTCGCGTAAATATAAGAAATCATTATAACAATACATGTTGTTAATTAAAAACTATTACCAACGTATCATAGTAGCATGCTATTAAGACGCCAGTGAAATAAACTCCACGTATCATAGCGCTAATGCATTAAGACATGATGTTGAGTATGCGTGTTACACTTGAAAGTGCTACCAAAAACACTCATCATCCAAATGCGAAAGATAGACGATGCATCGCTATGCGCTACGACGCCGCCCTCAAACGGTATGGGTGTGCGATGTCGACGGGAAAGCCGTATTGCTACACCAAACCCGCTTACCACCGGCACTAATATGTTGTTAACTAAAAACTGCACCAACGTATCATAGTAGCACGCTACTAAGACGCCAGTGGACAAAAATCAACGTATCATAGCGCTAATGCACTAAGACATGATGTCCAGTATGCTGGTTACACTTAAAAGTGCTACCAAATACACACATCTTAATCCGAAAGATAGACGACGCATCGCTATGCGCTACGACGTCGCCCACAAACGGTATGGGTGTGCGATCTCCACGGGAAAGCCGCATTGCTACAACAAACCCGCTTACCACCGGCACTAAGATGATATGTCTAGGACACATCTGTTAGCGAGTCCAAGTTTACCTCGGACGTATTGCTCGTGAAGCAGCATACACCTCACCATAATATTCCTTTTCAAGTTCCTAATAAGGACTAGTCATTTTGCTACAGTACTAAGAGCAGTCGGTCACCCGACCACCCCATATAACGCTTAAGCATCAAGGAGACCTTCCATTATATTGCTTTTGTATCATAGACCTTACTTTCATAAGTCATTAATATATAGGACTTCAACCCACGATTCTACTATTGTAATGCTAATTTATCATATAGACCTTCTATAGTATTGCTTTTGTACCATAGACCTTACTTTCATAAGTCATTAACATATAGGACTTCAACTCACCACCCCTGTATTGTAATGAAAATTCATCACAGAGACCTTCTATAGTATTGCTTTTGTATCATTGAGTTTATTATCATAATTCCCTAATATAGGACTGGTGCTACAGTACTTCAAGCAGTCTGGCTCTCGACCACCCCATATATAATATGTACAACTGCAGATATGTATCTCCGGCAGCTCCTCCATACAAGACATCTATACATGAACACTTTCCATAACTTAGGAAAATTTTCTTTTATACATGAACTCCATCCACAACTTAGACAATTTTTAACAAATTTTCTAATTATCTTATAAACGTTATCTATCTTTATTTTTATAATATTTTCGACTTGTATTTCTATTGTTCATCATGTTTTAAATAGTTTTACAAGTTTTTATAATAAATTTATTTATTATGAAGGATGATATTTTTGCCTTTAATTTACTATGCTGTTGGTCTGCCTGAAATGTATTTGTATTAATTTTATGCTTATTAATGTAATTTTATAGTTTAATATACACATTTTAAAACTATTTTTGATGCACTTTATATTGAATTTAATTATTGATAATAACATTGGGCCGTCACACTACGAACAAAATTATCTGTCACTTCGTGCGGGGGAGGAAACACTAAACGGACTGTAATGCACACCTAGTCAATAAAATTTTGTGACATTATTATACACACAAATCTAAATCTCCAACACTCTCATATTTCACGCACGCAAGTAGGTTAAATACATCAACTTATAAAAATTTATGTGTGTCGGACAAATCAATTGCGATGTTACCGTATCGATAATTTGTATCGATAGTTTCCATAAGAAAAATAGAAAAACTCACAAGCATTAGCAAAATGCACTCAAATAAGGGTTTCGCCGAGTTCAGCAGTCTGTCCGTTTGTCCACGGCTTAGTACAGAGACTATTGATATTCTAAAGAGCTGTAATTTGGCATGGTTAAACATGAATTCCAGAAATAAAAAGGCTCTATATACAAAAACAAAAAGTAGAGGAAGTCCCTACACTTTTTTAAGTAACAAGCCATCATCACAAAAAAAATGTTTTAAAATCGATATTTATATTACAACAATAAAATGTTTTTTTGAAACAAAAATAAAGTACCATCGTAACTTATTAATTAGTACAATAAATATAAAGAAATAAAATTATAAACAAAAATAAAAAAAATATTCATTTTGGGTTGATATTAGTGACAACATCGTCTATTTTAAAACGACAATCAAAAAAAGTTTGCAATCAGTACTGGATTCGCTGATATATATATTTATCAAGATGTCTCATCTTTGATAAATAAATGAAACAAACAGGTCAGCACAGGAGTAAAACAGGAAGTACAGTAAACAGGAGTAGCACTAGAAGGACCTTGTTGCTGAGATTTATAGCTCTCTACAGACTCGACCTCCTGGAAAGGAAAATAATATCCTGTTGAGGAAATTATGCACCTCAAAAAGCAATCCCAAACTTTTAAGTACATAACATGAATATTACTTACAGCATCTTCTTAGTTCAGCAGCATCTTAGTAAATGGTAAAGAATTCCAGACTAACTAACGAAATTTACTAGGCAAAGAGAAATTGAGATGAATCAAAGTGCATCAAACAGATAATACTTGAAGGGTACAGATAATGCGGGTAGGTACCTCCTTTATCGATTGCACTATTGTGCCCACCTCAGTTTTAAGAGAGGGTCTTTTGGAAATCTGTAAAAGTAAAACGATTATGAGAATAAGTTAGTACAAAGTATAAATGTGAAATTGTTTCTGTACTATAGTTTTATATATAATAAACTGGATAAATCAAAAGAATAAAGCTTATTCGAATGCTTAATCCAGTATATAAATGTAAATTCAAATAGATTCAAGATGTTTGTTACTCCTTCACGCCACGCCACGACGCGAATTAACGCGAATTAACACAAGCTATATTTGTCCCTGAAAATTAAAAGTTTAGAGAAACTTTTTAACTTTCTATAATCCTCATGGACAAAGTCAAGGCATCATTTAGCCCTTCAAGCTTTAAGTGGTCGAATTCGACTGCGGCGCTATTCCATCAAAATTCAAGCGATCGAATTTGACCGCGCACACCAACAGCACTTTAAACATTAAAACTTATATTTAGAGACTGCTTTTCTTTGAAGGAGTTTGGCGTTATAGAATTAATATGAAATTTTCTATACTTAAGAGTAATAAAAAATAGTTATGCTATGGATATTTATTTATAATCTACGTTCATTTCGAACGTTATTGTGTTGATTTTTGGATTTTTCTATTGTTTTATGTGTTTTAGTATAGTATTTTATTATAAAATTGCAATTAAAATGTATGTGTGAATATAATATATCTTTTTACGTAAATAATTTCGAGTAATATATATTGAAATAATTGTAATTTTCACGCTGCTAACATTCGCTTGGTATGTTTTGTTTTTGTTGTCAAAATACAATAGTCTTTTTGTAATAAAGTAAAATCTGACTTTTATATAGAGAAAATTTGTGTCGATTTTATAGTGCCAAACTTCTTCATAGAAAAGTAGTCTCTAAATATAAGTTTTAATGGTTTAAAGAGCTGTGGGTTGGTGCGGTCGCATGCGGCCGCTTGGGATTTGCCGGGCGCATGTAAGTGAAATAAGTAAATGAGATGGCCAAAATGTGCCCCAAGCTGTACAAAACTAAGACGATTGCTATTAATTTAAAAAAAGTAAAAAAAGAATTTTGAATAACTATAAACATTTCATAGCAGCTATTGAAAATAATCAAGTTCAAAAGTATTTAAAGTGATTTCTTCTCTTTAGAGTCATAGCACCTCATAGCACATTGAAAAAGATCTGGGTAGGGAAAAAACCATAGCTAAACTCATAAAACCACGATACAGGAGAAAATTTTAGTGCAGGGGATAACGTTTTTAAAAAAGAAAAAAACTTTATTTATGATATGCTATGTATAAAAACAAGCCTTAAATTGATGTATTAATGCATCAAAATAATCAAAACACGCTAAAGGATAGGATTTTATTTAATTGTTTAATACATCAACAGCTTAAACATGTTACATCATAGGTACTTAGTACTTGCAACACTGAATCCGTCCGACAAGCATCAAAACAGTCAGTGTCAATGTCAGACTTGATCTGATTCACGTTTACTGACTTACGCGTCGTTTCTCGGTACGCTTTTCCTTCGTATTTGTATTTTATCGTATTCTACCTTTATTTAATAAGTGCCGTGGCCCCACGCGAGTGCTCCAGTAATTATAAATGGTTTAATAAATAAGTTTAATAATTTTCTGTCTAATATACTTCAATCAATAATAGTGTTGATATAATTGTGTTACAAAAAATAGTTACAAATAATAATTTCAAAGACTGAAAATAACTGCTGTTCTTATTTTAAACAGTTAGGATACATCCTAATCATCATGCATATACATTAATCTTCATAACACTCATGAATTGGAACTTTATTACTATCTACATTGTGTAATTATGATAAAAACCGACTGCCAAAATCAACTTCTTTAAATCTTCATAACTTTTGTCCACCAATGCGTAGCTAAATGCGCTTTTCTAATTCTTTATATAGAAGATCTGTACTGAAGATCTGACATAGATTTCATCTCTGTATAGTCTGGGGCACAGTTTCATACAATTTTTGGCCATCTCCCATAATTCAATCCCCATAACATTCCATTTTTCACAACTATTCATTGAAGAAGCATTAAAATTTATCATCAAACATTCTACTAACTAAAGAAGATTACCTATTGTTAACAATAATAATAAAAGTTTGAAAGAATAATTTTTGTCCTTAGATTAAATAAATTAAAAAAAATAACTTTTTTATAGGTGACAAACGAGCACAGAGTCCACTTGATAGTTAATAATTGCTGTGACCCATAGATATCTACGTCTATCCTCGATTACGAATCAAAATGCAGATACGTTGTCACCCGTGAGTACTAAGATGGAATGATTTCCAGTAAAAGGGGTCTCCGGTTCTCTACACTCACCATACGAAACACAGCACCATTAAGCTACTATTTTACGCTGGTATTCTGTGAGAGGGTTGTACTTCCCAGGTCAAGCCCATATATATATATATATATATATATATATATATATATATATATATATATATATATATATATATATATATATATTTTGGTGAGGCAGCACCACTGTCTCCATTTAACAAGGATTCAGTCATGCTGCCGTGAATTGTGTCCATTATAATGAAAGAGATATAAGTTCACACACTTTTAATTTTATACCCCAATAACTTTATTCTACACGTCTTTTTTTAAAAAACTTACAAATAACAATCACAAAGCTTTACCAGGAAAATAGAACTACACCGACGAGCGCGGAAACTGAAGTGAGTCTATTCCCGCGTTCACACTATAAGGAAAACGTAACAGCGACTTAAGTGTGCTCTGATTAGTCGACGATTTGTCAATACTTCACTAAACAATAAATTGTTATTAAATTAATTAGGTTGCTTAAGTAATTTCAATTACCAGGAATAAAATTCAAATCGACAATTATTTATTTCTACGATTTGAAACAATATTTGAGTTCAAAGTTGATAATTTAATAGACAGTTGTTTTAGTAGGAGGAATTAATTGTCAATAAAGAGATTCGTAAACCAAAAGAGTTTTAAATAAACCGGCAAAGAGCGTGTCGGGCCACGCTCAGTGTAGGGTTCCGTAGTTTCCCGTCCGTCACAATAAGTGTTCCCACTTATGAGTTTAAAGGTGGGTATCCATTATGTTCGCGCTCCAGCAGCACTCCGCGCTCCTGCAACTGCTCCCGGTAGTGGGTACTGTTGTTTCCATCCAAGTTCAAAATGATTTTCCTAGAAAGTCCTTATAAAGTTCTACTTTTCAGATTTTTTTCATATTTTCTAAACTTATGGTTCAAAAGTTAGAGGGGGGACACATTGTTTTTAAGCTATTGCATAGCTTCTATCGCGGGCCTTGAGTGCGGGAAAATCCAGAAATTTCGTAACGAAAAAAACCTCACGCTCTCCGACGGGCACGGAGGTGTGGCTTGAAGGCCGTGCATTGTCTAACGATGGTCCAACGTCGTTTCTTTTCCTCAGTCTTTGTTGTCTTTGTCGAAGAGTTTTGAAATTTTGAATATGAATGAACAAAGTGCATTTATAATTAAGGCTGCTCTCTCGCAAAAAGCTTGAAAAAAGCGTGCAGATGAACCAACTTTTCGTCGACACTTACAGAGAAATTACATATGAAAAAATAGCTAGTAATCTACATGATCTGATACGTAATTTGGTTTAGCCATAATTTTTCTATCGGTGTCACATAATAAATAAAAAAATACCCAAATCACCTCCAAATCGTTGAGATGAAACCACTTTACTCCTTAATTGTTTATCAAAGGAATATAAAAAAAATATCTACTGCTTTGCAATACAAAATAAAATAATTTAGTTTGTTACTTTTTAGAAATATGTATTATTTTTATGACAATAAATTAAAAATGCGTCCCGATTAAATACTGCGTCTATATCACCCCCGCATTCGTCCACGAATTCAGTGCGGGGCGCATCGTGTTGCTAGGTGGACGTACGCCGCGTTGCGAGAGCTCAGCACTACGAAATAAAATCGTAAAATATTACTGCAAAAATTTAATTTTGTTAATAGTGGAGTAGGTTTTTTCTGATTCTTGTTTAATAGTAGTGTTTTATAGTTATATTAATTGTACAGTTTTATTAATGTTTAAGTTTAGTTTGTGAAACATGGGGAATAAGCAGAAACGATTGAAGAGAGGTCTAAAAAAATATTGCAAACAAAAGGGTATACATTTATCAAGGTAAGTTTTAAGTTTTATCTACATATTTCATAATATTAGACAGGTGCTGTTTATAAAATACCTATATTACTGTGATTTCGCCACTCTGTGATGAGACAAAGCGCGGCAAACGCAAGTGGCAGCAAGGCGCGGGCCGCGTCGTCGAATGCTGGTAGCGCATGTCTGAGAAATTAAAAAATATATATTTCGAAGAAATGTGAAGTTCGTCAACACGCATTGACGCAGCGTGGTGGACATTTCCTTGCCTTAAAACCCTCTCAGAAATTAGAGGAGGCCTGTGCACAGCAGTGGGACGTATATAGGTTGTAACTTTACTTTTTTTTTACTTTTATAAATATGTTATTTTACCGACGAAAATTTTAAAGAAAAATAATAAAATAAGCAACCGACAACCTCCTAGGTCCCTAGGTGACTTGCGAGATGTCAGTGTAACAAAAGAAAACGGCCCAGAAAAACAGACTTTCCAACTGATAGCTAAATCAGCACGCAACAATTTCATTGGTGCCAGTGGGGATCGAATCCGGGTTGCTCCCGTACTGTGATACCTATAACGAGCGCTAACCATGTGAGCTACCACGGCTCTCAACGACATCGTTCCGTTCGTGTACAGCGCTGAAGATAGCAGAGTAAAAAATTAGAGATTGTGGTGTTTGAAATTTGTCATCTGTGAGAGTGAATTTTATCTGTGTACTCTGTAACAAATAACTATATAGATTATAGAAAAAAATCCGAAAATGATATTTCGCCATTTTTGTATGTGTACTGGTTAGGAACTCGATCAAAAATTTGATAATTTTTCTGTCTTTATACGTTATTTCTAATGTTATTTTACATCAAATTAATTGTGAAGATATTTTCTTTAGGAAATATGTTTCATTACGACGATTCAAAAACGTTTACATATAATAATTTACCTCGAAATTCAATATACGCGATTATCGTTTATTGATTATAATAGAGCGTGCCATTTGAATTTAAAGACAATTAATTGGACAATAAATTATAAGTGACAAATCTTGCCGTGGAGCGTGGAACTGAGTAGTTGCGCGTCTTGTTAATATAATTGCCGTACGGCCGCCCTGACGTATGTACTGCGCGAACCTGAGTTTTTTGCGACGCGGTCCGGTGATACAGTATTTTTCACAAATAGTGAGTTCGTTATAACGCGGGTTCGGTTAAATCTGGTTGAATTTGATTGGATTAACCTAATGACAATTGACTTAACTATAATTAATGGGTGATAAACGAGCGTAATTTCCTAGACTCTGAAGTTTCTGTGACGGCTTGCCCCTTCGATGGATCCCATACTGGAATAGAGGTGAAGCCTTGAGATCTGCTATTCGACAACCAGCGGGAAGTCAGGTTACATAATATAACACGTACTGAGCATAACACTATCACACACATATACTTACGCCTGAATCTTCCTAGGTTTGACCCTACGTCGACGAAATAGGTAAGTATTGTTTGGTTCCTTTTTAACCGCTATTGTCTCATATTCCACAAGCCATTTAGGCCGACTTCCTGTTACTCGTCGAGTTGAACCCCTGGTGTGCCCGGGTTCTACGACCTTTGCCCGGGTAACTAGAGGCCGTAACAATAGCAGAGTAAAAAATTAGAGATTGTGGTGTTTGAAATTTGTCATCTATGAGAGTGAATTTTATCTGTGTACTCTGTAACAAATAACTATATAGAAAAAAAATGTGAAAATGACATTTCGCCATTTTTGTTTGTGTACTGGTTAGGAACTCGATCAAAAATTTGATCATTTTTCTGTTTTTATACGTTATTTCTAAAAAAATGTGAAAATGACTATTTGCCATTTTTGTTTGTGTACTGGTTAGGAACTCGATCAAAAATTTGATAATTTCTTCGTTTTTATACGTTATTTCTAATGTTATTTTACATCAAATTAATTGTGGAGATATTTTCTTTAGGAAATATGTATCATTACGACGATTCAAAAACGTTTACATATAATAATTTACCTCGAAATTCACTATACGCGATTATCGTTTATTGATTATATGTTGTATAAATAGTATTCTTATCAGTTTTTTTGTGTTAAATGAATGCTAAATATAAAAGAATGCTTCGGTATTGATAGCAATTTATTATCGAAATATCTGTTGAGATGTGTCTAGAAATTATTAATACTTATTTTTATTTATTTATTAAAATAATAAATAAATAAAAATAAGTATACATTTATCTATATTGAGTACTAGTTTTTCCCCGCGATCTCGCCCGCGTGGAATATGGATTTCATGGGTTTTAATTTTTTTGCGCGGAACCCTAATTCCTTTTCTAAAACAAAAGTAGTTCAAGTTATTCCTTATATCATCAGCTATCTGCCACTGAAAGCCCCGTCAAAATAGATCCAGCTGTTTCAGAGATTAGCTGGAACAAACAGACAGACAGACAGATAGACCGACAGACAGACAAAAAATTTAAAAATTGTGTTTTTGTTAAGTTAGTGAAATTTTGATATAGGTAAATTCATGTCTTTATCTTGAATTTGATTGCTCAAAAACACGATAGTATAATTTTGACTCGATCATAATTTTTTGCGAAAACACCTTTAAAAAACCACTATAGTTGAAATTACAACGAAATTATTTAACCTATATGTTTCGAAATCACTCAAATATATTCATAACATTAATATTCATAATTTACTTGCTCATTGTTTTGATTACTCAAATCAATAATTTTTACAAAAATATTTTAAAGTTTCTGAGAATTTCCAAGCGCTTTTAATCGTCGCGGGCGCTACGCTATTTTAGACCTTATGAGGGCATTTTTTCAAGTTTTTATAGAAATTATGCATTCACTCGGATCAGTCCGGCGATAGCCCTTTCAAGGTGTCGTCTTAACGCAATTCCTTTGTATAGTGCGACGTTGCCACTCTTATTAGTTATTCCGCTTCGTAATATTTTATTTATAGGTGATATTTTGTTTATGTAGGTATTCGATAGATTCCTAAAGTCTGTTTTTTTCGCAGGAGACAAAAAATAACAGATCTTTATTAGATTCGTTTAGCCCGAATAATACAGTTTTTATGATTCTGGTTCAGATTAGATTTAATTTTCGTCACTTAAGTTTCGTATATTGTTTAAAATAATGAAATAAATCCACAGAATCTGCAGTTACGAAAAAAAGCAATATCATTTTAGTCTCCGGCGAAAAAAAAAGATATATATCATGATTAATTTATCAACTAGTTATTCGTTTACTAAATACGAAAAAATATCTAGGATTCCCCAGCCGTGATACATTACAGATTGACTATATTATCATTTATTTTACTATTGTAAATAAGTACTAATTGTAGATATTGACAGGTTTAATAGAAGTTCATTTTCTTATATTGTGACTAATAACCTAATATGACCTTGGTAAGAAACTCATTTTAATATAAGGTTTTACTGCAATGACTGCCAATGGGTTGTTAATTTCTACAATAGACCGTGGCGTATTGTTGCTGACATGAATAACTCCGAAAATATAATTTATTTACTTGATTGTGTTGAGTTTTTGTGCTCTCACTGCGAGTTTACTTTTTATGATCACTATCTTAAGGAAGAGTGCGAACTATTTACCTATGCTGTACAAAATTACTCTATACTTAACTAGATTCATTTTTGTGAAAGGCTTTTTTTGTTAAATTAAGATATTATGTTTGGTTTTGCAGTTATTTGAATTACGTCGTATGACGTCAGATTATCGGTAAATTTTAATACCGTACGATATTTGACGTCCATATAACCATGAATATATTTATATTTTAATTCCTTGTGTATAACACATGCATTAATGATCATTGATTTAATGACATTTTCGCTATTGTTTTATTCGTATTTTAGTGTATGGAGGCCATACGGTGTAAAATAGTCAATTTGGTGTTTTATAAAATGTTTCGTTCTAGAAATGATAAAACGCTTAGAAGCTTAAAAAACGTGTGTGAAAAATTAAATTGTAATTCAAATAACTGCAAAACCAAACATAATTAAATAATTTAACAAAAATAGCCTTTTACAAAAATGAATCTAGTTAAGTTTTGTTTTGGTGTGTCATTACACTATTTATACAAATTATTTATATCTATTATTTATACCTAGATATTTTCGTTTTATAGAGAAGAAAAACGTAAAGAGCTAAAATAAAAAAAAAAACTAATGCACGTCAAAGGGCATATTATCAGCGTCAGAAAGATTTGAAGAAAAATGAAGAAAAAAAACAGTACCAAAATCAAATGCTGAACGTCAAAGGAAATTTCGTCAACATAATGCAGAAAAATCTTACATGGATATGTAATTTGATTTAATAATAATATTTTTTATTAAGCTATTGCATAGCTTCTATCGCGGGCCTTGAGCGCGGGGACCGAATCCAGAAATTTCAAAGACTTAACTGCATAAATAAAATAAATAATTAATTATAATTGCATAAGTTGATAAAAAATGCTATGCAATAGCTTTACCGCGGTAGACCCCGAGTGCCACACGTCTTTTTTACTTTTGGAGCGATTATTTCCGAAATTATTGACATTATCAAGAAATGATTTTTGTAAACCCCTATTCATTTTTAAATACCTTTCCAACAATATATCACACGTTAGAGTTGAAATTAAAAAAAATCACTTCCCACTTTACATATAGGGGGGCTACCCTAATACATACATACATACATACATATAATCACGCCTCTTTCCCGTAGGGGTAGGCAGAGACCACTTCTTTCCACTTGCTACGATCCTTACATACTTGTTTCGCTTCGTCCACTTTCATTATTCCCTTCATACATGCTCTACGGTTTAGGGTACTCTTAACCTGGCCTTTTTTCAAGACGTCCCTAATTTGGTCTAGAAAAGTCCGCCTAGGTCTACCCCTTCCAGCACTTCCATTCACACTCGCCTTATATACTTTTTTCGTCAATCGTTCTTCATTAATTCTCTCGATGTGGCCAAACCATCTCACCATACCTTTCTCAATTTTTGTCACTACATCTTTTTTCAAACCACAACGTTTCCTTATCTCACTGTTTCTTACCCTGTCACTCAGTTTAACTCCTATCATACTTCTTAATGCTCTCATCTCAACTGCATTTATTCTACTTTCATGTTTCTTCTGCCATACCCAACTTTCACTTCCGTACATGAGTGTCGGAACCAACACCCCCTCATGCACAGCCAAACGAGCCTTGTTAGACACCTTCCGACTGCTCATAAAGGAGTGCAAAGCTCCATTCACCATGTTTCCTGCATTCACTCTTCTTTCGATATCACTCTCACACTTTCCATCTCTTGTAAACTTTGACCCCAGATACACAAACTCTTTCTACCCTAATAAAACATTTTTTCCAATTTTTATTTTACCACTTTGTCGGCGTGATTGATACACATATTGGTACCAAATTTCAGCTTTCTAGTGCTAACGGTCACAGAGATTAAGCGAGGACGGACAGACTGACAGACAGACATGGCGAAACTATAAGGGATTCTAGTTGACTACGGAACCCTAAAAACTAGCTAGTTACATGTTATGTTTCTGATAAATTGCTGTTATTAAATTGTGATATTAATAATTATACACTGTTGATTATTATAATTTATAACAATTAAAAGACAATGCAAAGTTTAGGCTTCGTCAACAGAAAATATCCTTGCGGCGACATATATTTAAATTAGGTATCCGTAAGAAATCAGTTACCAAACTTCACAATTATGACAATATCGATAAAACCATTATCGTATATTTATCTCCATACCGCCAGTAGCTAGTGTTGCTCTATGCAACTAAATCTTGAATATTAATTTTTCCGTCTCAATACGTAACTTTTTGCTTAGAATTGTTATTCAATTTTCATTTTGAAGGGATAAAATAGATTTGCAACTGTCTTACCTGTGACAATAAAATAACTTCTCGTTACAGTTATTACGTTAAAGTGACAGTTGACTTGCAACAAGGCAATTTGTCTATGCAAACAAAACTAAGCGATAGCAGCCCGTCCATATTTCACCTTTCTTCTAGTTGTGATATATTTGATAATAAATATAATATCCTCCGGAGATGGCTACCCATGCTCTGGAATAAAGCAACAAACTACAATATTCTTTTAATAAAAGTCATTAACAAGTTAACAATCCACCTAAATTCTGCAGCTGACACTTACGAGCAACATAAGAAAATCGTCACCTCAAGTGACGACGGCGATGATGATTCACAACTTGACTGGTTTTTTCTTTAGCCCAGTGTGAAGCAGTTTATAGACTAGTGCTTGGCTCCGGAAACAGTTTAGAGGGTGGCATCTTACTAGACTGACTCATAAGTGAAAAATGAATCATACCACCCAGTAAAATTCGGTACAATTTGTTTGCTCATACTTTAAAAAGGCGGAGCTTCTCAATTCGACTGTATGTTATTTTTGAATGTATATAACTCGATATAATCGTCATCATTATCATATATATTTATCCTTACAGTCCATCACAAGTACCCTGCTGAAAAAAGCCACAAAATACGCTCCTGGTACACCTACATCAATCGAATTTTTGCGTAACTTACTGGATCGTCACTCCATAGGAGGGGTAACTTCACTCACCAATACGAAGCTGCCACGCGATGGTGATGGCTTTTGGTTCACTTGAGCATACTTATCCCATATCCTTTAGGCTATACGACCAAGCAATCAATCAATCATATGTTATAATAAAAAAAACACAGAGAGTAAGAAAGACCGTCATAGTTTTCACACAAGCAAATGTCCGTACGGACACGGCGAGTTCTTAGAACGTACATTGCGCGTTATGCACATAATTTATTAAGAGTCGTCCTCGTACTAGTCATCTGGCGTATGGCTATTTAGTAGGAGTTATTCTATTCATTTGCGGATTTTTATATTCCAGAGTTTGTCACGTAGAGAAACACTGATCCCTCTTCACAGTTCGCTGAACGACCCTGAACTTCTTCATACCGCTGTTTTGTCAGTTTTGAACCATTTTAAATTAAAAAGTTTCTTCGGGGTGATCTCATATAAATTAAGGGAAAAAGTTTCACCCCTTGAAGCTTATGAAATTTCTTAGTCCACTCAAAAAGGTCAAAACAATGGAATTTAAAAAATAAAAACCGAACAGGATTTTAAAGAACTAACGAGAAAAATTTAATTTCCACGTAATGGCATAAGAAGTTGAGGCTTTAATTCTGCAATATATTAAGCACCCATTTGTGATCTTTTTCTAAAAAAATCTGAAGAATAAAAGGAAAGAGAATCTGAAAATTTGCTTTTATGAACAATTTCTGAATTTTTTTTCTAGTTTTTTGAAGTGGGCTTGTACCAATTATCAACAATTTTATTTCGATTTTTGAATGTTGAACATAACGGCATAAGTTTTATAGTCAGTAGTTGAACATTTACCTTTAAAAAGAACACAATAAATGCAAATACGTTTAGAGGTGGAAAAAGTCATTTAAAAACAATTTTCTTTTGTTACAAAAAACAGCTGACGTTATTGTAAGAAATCATAAAAAAACAAACGTCTTCTAGCCATAACAAGATCATACAAAGTAATTTTAAAAACTTTTCCCATCTTGTGAAACATTAACTTTGTTTGTGTTGATATTCGGGTAACGAAATAAAAGAAGAAAATATTTAATAAATGTATCCCACCAAAAAAAAATTATGTAAAATGTTGCCAAGACGAGACACTATATATATATATATATATATATATATATATATATATATATATATATATATATATATATATATATATATATATATATATATATATATATATATATATATAGTGTCTCGTCTTGGCAACATTTTACATAATTTTTTTTTTTGGTGGGATACATTTATTAAATATTTTCTTCTTTTATTTCGTTACCCGAATATCAACACAAACAAAGTAAAATAAACGCGATAAAATCCCTAAAAGTAGTTTAAATCAATGCGTAGTGTTCGCGTAAACATAAGAAATCATTATGTATATACATTTAATTAAAGTGCTTTTTGGAAAATCATTTAAAACAAATTCAAATATAAAAAGAGATAACATAATAAAACAAATATAACCGGGTAATGTGTGAGTAAAGACATAATATAATCAAATAAAAAAAATTAAAATAAAAAGTGATATTTCATTAGAACAACAAATATTTTAACAGTGGTGGAGCCGCGCGGCAGCTTTGCTGTTGCACGTATGGGCCGGCTCAATCCGGGGTGGTACCACGACCTCACAGAATACCGGCGTGAAGTGGAAGCTCTGCTTCCGCGTTTCGTCTGGTGAGTGCGGGTGGCCGGAGGCCCAAATTCACCCCCCTCCCCATCAACATGGTAGCGGAATTAAATGTCGAACTACCCCAGGAGGGTACCAGCACCCCTGGAGAATCCTTGCTGAGCATCCACGACCAAGTTACTTCACTCCTGAGTGTGGATGCTCAAGCTGTCTCGCGTATTCTGGGGGGGGGGCAATTTTCCGCGCAAAGACTACAACTGCTCGGGGCAAACAGAGCAGCAAGACCAAGGCGACCCCTGCCACGCTATCCGTGAATTTCTGCTATATCAGGGGACTTCACTCTAACCTAAACGCCGTCCACTACCATCTCGAGACGGCGAGGCCGGCTCTGCTCTTTCTGACCGAGACGCAGGTGACCTCTCCGGCTGATGTCTAGTATCTCTCCTACCCGGGGTACAAACTGGAACACTCCTTTGCGCCTCGGGCTGGATTTTGCGTTTACGTCAGAGAGGACATCTGTTCTCGACGCCTCGGCAGTCTTGAAGGTTCGGATCTTTTCATCCTTTAGCTACGCGTAGACAGCGACGACCATCCGCGCGTCTAACAGTGCCACTATAAGTCTCATAGCGGTAATGCCGAAACAGACCGACTCTTGACCACGTCCAAATGGCTACAGATTTGTTGCTACAGCAGATCCCCTCCACAGAGATCGTGATCCTCGGCGATTTTAACGCCCATCACGCCTAATGGCTTGGTTAAAATTTAACCAATCATGTGGAGAGATCTGTTCATGATTTTGCCTTGGCATATGGTCTGACACAACTGATTACTTCGCCTACGCGGATTTCAGATATTCAAATTCAAATTCAAATTCAAATTCATTTATTTGATATGGAGGATTATGCACCTTCCCTGTTGGACCATATGCTGACCTCTCACCCGGATGGATATCAGATTTCCGTCGACGCCCCTTTAGGCTCCTCAGACTATTGTCTTGTCCGGAGTGTGGTGCCAATCACGCTGAAATCGTAGTTGCATTCTGCAGGCTGCCGCCGTGTTTGGCACTATATGTCAGCCGATTGGGATGGGATGCGATCTTTCTTTGCATCTTACCCTTGGGGGCGGGTTTGCTTCTCGCCGGACGATTCCAACGTCGCTGCAGATTCTGTCGCTGATGTGGTACTTCAGGAAATGGAACATTTTATTCCTCCCTTTGCTGTTGCCTATTGGAGGCAAATCTCAGTTATGGTTTGGTCGATTCTGTAAAATAGCATCATGCTATAAGCAGTGCTACCAAGCCTCGGCTAACGCATCAATGTCCCGGGATGTAAACACCAGCGCTCTAAAAAAGAATTTTAATTTTGCCTCTAGGTCCTTCAGAAGAGTCATTGCCAAGGCAAAGTCAGAGCACATAGGCAGAATTGGCGAGAAACTAGTTCGCCTTCCTTCTGAAACCTGTGCATTCTGGTCTCTCGCCAAGTTTGTCCAGGAGAATTTCTGTCAGCCATCTCTTCAATCTCTGTGCAGGGAGGACGACTCACTGGTCTATACCGTAAAGGAGAAAGCCGATTTGCTAAGCTTTTTCTTTGCGTCCAACTCTACTCTCGATGACAGGGGTGTAAGCTGCCGACCATCCCCCGGTGCGAGTGTCATGCCAGAAGTGCAGTTCACACAGCGCTCGATTCGCAAAGCACTCCACCCCCCGGACATCCACAAGTCGAGTATGCCTGACGGAATCCCGCAAATTGTGCTGAGGACGTGTGCTCCAGAGTCGACACCGGTCTTAACGCGTCTTTTCCGGTACTCCTACTCCCTAGGCGTAGTCGCAAATTCATGGTTTTTGTCCACCCGAACCCTAAAAAAGGCGACCGCTTAGACCCGTCCAACTACCGGCCTATCGCCATAACCTCATTGTTCTCCAAAACAATGGAATTCATTGTAAACTGCCAGCTCATGAGGTACCTTGAGAATCTCCAGCTGATTAGTGATCGCCAATACGGTTTTCGCCGTGATCGGTCAGCTGGTGATCTTCTGGTATACCTAGCTCACAGATGAGCGGAGACAGTTGAGTCCAAGGGAGAGGCATTGGCCATTAGTTTGGACATAGCGAAGGCCTTCGATCGGGTTTGGCACAAAGCGCTTCTTTCGAAACTCCATTCCTATTGGCTTCCCGAGAAATTGTGCGATTTGATCACCAGATTTCTTGCAGATCGGAGCATCAAGGTCGTTGTAGACGGTGCAAGCTCCGATTACAAGCCTATTAATGCTGGTGTTCCACAAGGCTGGGTGCTATCGCCAACGCTGTTTCTTCTGCATATCAATGATATGTTGCAAACCCGTAACATTCATTGCTATGCAGATGACAGCACTGGTGATGCTCTTTACACCGGTCGTGCCAATATTTCTCGGGAAAACGTCTCCGAGTTCCGGGACAAACTTGTGTCTGAAGTCGAGCTTTTGCTGAACAGAGTCTCGGATTAGGGGCGACTAAATCGAGTCCAGTTTAACCCCCAGAAGACATAAGTTTGCGCATTAACCGCTAAAAATATTCCCTTTGTCGTATCTCCTTAGTTTCTAGGCACTCCCCTTGTTGCCTCAGCCAGTATCGAAATCCTCGACGTCGACATATCGAGTGTCGTGCAGTTTCGTGGTCACTTGGAAGAGAAGGGCGAATTGGCCTCTAAAAAGCTTGGCGTGCTCAGCAGAACGGGACAGTATTTCATGTCGGCACACCGCCTGCAACTTTACAAGGCGCAGGTTTGGCCGCACATGGAATACTGTTCCCATCTCTGGGCGGCAGCTGCCCAGTACCAGCTCCTTCAACTTGGCCGCATCCAGCGCAGAGCGGCTTGAATCGTCGACGATCGAGTGCTTTCAGATCGGCTCGATTCACTGGCTCTGCGAAGAGATGTTGCATCTCTTTGCATTTTATATATTATATATCATGGGGAGTGCTCTGAGGAATTGTTCGGATTTATCCCAGCCCCCAAATTTTGTGAACGCACTTCGCGGCAAACGTCCCGGTACCATCCACACCATCTGGATGCTTGGCGGTCCACCACTGTAAGTGTCAAAAGGAGTTTTCTTCCGCGTACGACCTCTCTGTGGAATACTTTACCATCGGCGATTTTTCCGGACCGATAAGACCTGGGAACCTTCAAGAAAAGTGCTTACTCCTTTCTAAGGGTCCGACAACACACCTGCAATTCCCCTGGTGTTGCGGTTGATCATGGGGTGCGACTGTCACTTAACATCAGGTGAGCCGCATGCTCGTTTGCCCCCTCTTCTATAAAAACATTCTCGGCACAACTTCACCCTTTAAGTTTTAAGACAAATACGGGGCACAAGTGTGAACACTACACCTAATACAATGAATGTAGCGCCTCGATGAAACATTTAGTAGTAATTTAGTAGCAAATTTTAATTGAACTGACTGACATACTAATAAGACATTCAATGAAATACTTTTAATAATAATTTAATTAAAAAGTTAAGTAAAGATAATATAATATATAAAATATTTTAAGCCGATATGTATTATAGTATGGAACAACAATATTATCTAGCATCTCTGATAAGAAGAATCATCAACCTTTTCTAGATTAACCGACATATTTCGATAGATCACTAATCTGAAGTCGCAATGGCTGGCCAATTAGTTAAAAAAGCCGAAAGTCCATCGATGGGAACAAAGTTCCTAGAGTGGCAGCCACGTACCACTTATCAAATTGTACGTAGTGCAGGATGGTACCTTTGTGGAGCGTCGTCCTGGTAAGGGATGAATAAAGTCGGTTGATACAAGATGTTTTAATAGTGCAGTAACACGTGGTTTAAAATTGATATAAAATGGACTGTAATAGGTAGTTGGAACCGGATTTCGTAGAAATTTATGTACAACCGAAACATAAAACTGAAGGAAACTGAATGAACGCACCTGGAGAACGCCGTCAGCTTCTTTTCATACTTGAGGTTGACACTCGTGTGGTACACTCTTCTTCATATTCTCATCTCATCTTCTTCCGCGATTTACACTTATTTGATACAATTCACGGCCGTCAATTTTCATAATTAAATAGACATAGCGAGCATGACACAATATGCTTCCTCGTGCTGGTCTGTTTTTACTTGGACTCCTCTTCTATCCAGTTGTCGCTCACCAGAAGGAATGAATGTAATGAATAAAAGGTATAATAGAGGAAATCTGATTCGTCAATAAGATTGAACAAGAAAACGCGGAATATTTCAATTTGAGAAGTGGAGGTGACAATACATTTTGATCCTACGTAGTTTGTACCATTATCCGAATGCACTTTACTAACTGGGCCGCAGCGACAAAGCAACGTTTTAATGCACCCATGAAGCTTGCCGTGGTTACTTCATCGGTGAGCTCTATGAGTACAGCGTGAGTAGTCAAACACACGAAAATACAAACATACGCCTTCATGGATCTTATCACCACGCCCACGAGTAAGCGTAACCTTAAACTGGCCAGCAAAGTCCGATGCGGTGTGAATAAAAGACTTTACGGACTGTGTTACACGGCAAGACCTAAGGTCGCCATTTTCGGGAATAACGGCCGAGGACAACCTCGAAAGCAAACGACACATTGCAAATTAAGTTGCGTGCATAAAGATTCTAGTAATTCTGACGGAAAATTGACGTTAACAATTCAGGCCAGCGCGAAAATTCATTGTATGGTGATAATCAACTATTGATTTCAAAATCGGATTTTTTGGCAGTGAAAGTGCAGTGTGTCGTTGATCGAAACTAAAATGTGAATTGGATAAGCGACCACCTACTCTTATAATACCATTCTGTATTGTCATGTTGTTGTGTTGAAAAGTGCAACCACAAACTTTGCCTGATTGCAACCTTGCAATTTCATCGGCAAAGTGCAAACGTTGAAGTTGACGAAATATTAATAACTCTATAGTCGGCCGCAGTGACATACGTACGTCGCGGCAAATGCTTTATAAATCAACAAAAGTAAATTATGTTACGTAATACAAACTATAAACAAACAATAGATATTGCAAACACTAAATATTGCATAATCACTTCCAAAACTACAAAGATTTTACATTGATATTTTTATTATATACAGTAAATATCATACAGCGTCAGCGTCCTGCTGTTACGTAAATAAACCTACACATTTTTGTTTAAAGGTAATAAGCAAAATATTAATTTGTAATTCTACTGAGATAAAACAATAACCGAATCACACACAATAATAAAATCATATGTGTGCAATATCTAGAGGGTACCGAAAGTACTAATAATCATAAGCGGTGAAGTTATGTGACGAAGGATTAGGACTAACCAATGTTACGAATCCATGCAAAAACTGTTCGAGGCTATTGATTTTCGCGGACGACGTAGCCTTAAGATAATTTTTAATACGAATATTTGGTCTCAATATGCCGAAGCTAGCATTCACTTATCTTTTTATTTATTTATAAGCGTTTCAAAAATTAACGAATAGTTGTTTGCTGTTGGTCCAAAACAAGCACATACAGATTGCGTCTTGCCACTGAGCCTGCCAATTAAATAATATAATTTTTCAGCATCAAATAAAGAGGGATTCTCATGTAGTATTCTGAAAACTAGTAATAAATAACAGCCAAGTCTTAATATCACCATTAAATATTGGGATATCGGTAAATGTCAATCTAAGTAAGTTACTTGAGTGTACCTGAACTGCTGGCTTTACGTTGCTCCGAGTATTCTGAAAACTAGTAATAAATAACGGCCAAGTCTTAATATCACCATTAAATATTGGGATATCGGTAAATGGCAATCTAAGTAAGTTACTTGAGTGTACCTGAACTGCTGGCTTTACGTTGCTCCGAGCTACAGGTTGAAGCTGCCTGGCTACTCGCTTCACGCGGCGCAATAAATCCCCAAATGCCATAAGTGATTGATAATTCACTTTTTTGTATAGAATAGGGGTGACAAACGAGCACACACTCCACCTGATGGTTAGTGGATGGTGTAACCCATAGACATCTACATTCGATTAAGAATCAAAACGCGAATGCGTTGTCACCCCTATGGACTTTGACAGAATGCCTCGTTTCCAGTAAAAAAGGGTCTCCGGATCTCTATACTCACCATACGAAACACATCAGTGTTAAGCCGCTATTTCACGCTGGTATTGTGTGAGAGCGTGGTACTTCCCTGGTCGAGCCGACCCATTCGTGCTACAACCATTATATAGCTACAGCATGGCTCAACCACATATAAAACTACATCATCGGAATGCATTTGCAGTTCAAGACTACTAATTTTGTCCAACACATTTTCGTGATCCAATCTCAATTAATTCACTGTTTCTATTTCACACAAAATGTTTCGCGAATTGATTCTTAATTAATATTTTATATGGTCCCTTATGTGTTGCATACGAGAAAACAACATGTCTCTTTTATTGTGCAAAGGCTTTAAGTTGCATTTTATTTGCACTTACTGTCATCTTGCAGTACAATAATTAATATTAAACCAAAACACAAACAAATTGCGTAGTGATAGAAAACGGAAGTTTTACACAACGTACGAGAGGTCAGCCACTAACTGACGTAACATATATCCAAAATTATAGTAAATCAGGCATTCTTTGCCGGTGATGCATCACTGTTCCATGAAATAATAATATTAAATTAAGCGCTTTGCAATGATTGGATTTCCTAAGCGGATAATTATACAATGAGGTAACAATTTATATCGTACGTTGTGGGTAAGCGTCAAAGCCCTCCAACAAAACAAACCATTTATGCGTAAACATACATGTGATCAATATTTTAAGATTTCAAAAGAATTTAGAAGGTGTTATTTGTGACGTACACTAACCAAATAAGTATTTACGCAAGAATGCACAATATATATAAATTCATATAAATATTACGAAATACGAAATTACGTAAATAGAAAACTACTACGGGTTCAATCTAAATAAAACAAGCGTCAATTTACCTATGGTATATGCAAGTGTAATGCGCGACAAATCGAAAATTAAACTATTTGCAATCACAAATTTAACACTATAGCGTACAGTACCCCAGTAGTTCTAAGCGAAAATAAATCTACTTAGGAACCTAGGTGCGACTAAACTATGAAATAATATTCCATTCAAATTAGTTTAGCAGTTCAACTTGATGAGGCCACACGACGCCAGTTCCAAATTTGGGGCCAAAGGACGTTTTTGGACGATTGCGAATTTTAAATCCGGAATGAAGGGCCACAAATGGTGGAACGATAGGGTTCTTGGGTTCGAATCCGGAAGGAAATGGACACTAAATGGTGGAGATGACTAGATTGCCCTTCGTATCCTGAGCGAATGAACCACAAAATGGTTAAGCCACAGGGATCTCGGGTTCGCCGGGAACAACGTCCTCAAACATTCGGCTGCGAGAATAACAAAGGGTGGAATGTATTTAGCGTGGTTGGCTATAACCAGAATAAAATGGCGGATGTGGCACGTGACGGGTTTTGCAAATATGCAATACAAATATGCAAATATGAAAAATGCAAATATGCAATACGCTCGCTATTATCTAATTCACTATATAAGTCAACACGACAGGAGCATGAGCTGCTGTGAGAGAAAGGAATAAAAAATAAAATCAGATCGGGATAAGAACTGGTTTAACCGAGGTATCAGCATGTGACCTCTTACTACCACTTAAAGAATAATCGCAGTTTTATTAAAATGTGTAGTATTCACGTAAATTGTAGTTTATTTATATAATGATTTCTTTTGAGTCATTATATAAATAACCTCAATTTATACGTTTAAATAAATATTGTTGCGCGGCTAAGTTGACATCAGGCACTAGCGCCATCTAGTGTCGGGTAACGGTGCGAGGGGAGAGCTTTCCAGAAAATGACAACTCTAAATCTTTCAACCGACAGCACCATCTGTTGTCGAAACGAAGAACTAAGCTTCTGGAAGCTGACTCTCGAACTTTCGGCGCTTTGTCGCTTGGTGCGCGTATTTACTTGAAAGTCCTGGATGATTCGGTACTGAGTATTTATAGGCGCTGCAAGGTGCGATCGGGGAAGTATTGAATTTGGCGAGACAAGCGAAGCTTCGGAGCGGAATAAAGTGAATCAGTGTGATTAATTATTAGTGTTTTAAGTTTTAATTGGTGTAAGGAAAATTAAAGTGTTAATTTAGGTAATTCTATCGGCAATTTTTAATGTCACGAACCTCAAGCTCGTAACAATTGGTATCAGAAGTGGGATAAAATTATGCCGATTTTACCTAAGGAGGAAACGGAGGGTGTCCGTACCAGAAGTCAACGCCAGCAGGAGACGAATCAAAGAAGATTTGGTGGCGGCTGGCCCTCCGACGTCTGCGGGGAGGAACAGGCTCGCCGACAGGAGGAACAGGCTCGCTGACAGGAGGAGCAGGCCCTTTGGTTGAAAGAGCAGCAGGAGGAGCAGGCTCACCGACAGGAGGAACCGGCTCGCCGACAGGAGGAATAGGCCCGTAGTTTGGAAGAGCAGCTGCGGGACGGACAAGAGGAACAGGCCCATCAGTTGGAAGAGCAGAAGCTCCTCATGAAGGACCTTCACGCTACCTTCGGGAAGGAGATCAAGGAGGTGAAGGATAGGGTTGATCAGCATGACAACCGCCTGTCAGAAGCTGAAACCCAAATCGCGAAAGCTGAAACCCGAATCGAGAAAGCTGAAACCCGAATCAGCCAAGTGAACAATCGGGTTGACAACGTAATGGCTGACATGAAGAAATCACTGGACGAACTCAAACTTGGGGATGGAACTACAGCTCCCGTAGTAGCTACTACACCTTCGCTACGTGGGTTCAAGGTGCCACCGTTCGACGGGAATTCTTCCTGGTCAGCCTACAAAATCCAGTTACAGGCTGTTATGAAAGAATAAAAGTCAGGACATGACTGCTCTCACACTAGGCCTGCGCGACCAGGCCTTAACAGTTCTGGAAGCTCTCGGTGAGGAAGTGACTTATGAGCAACTCCTTGAGGCATTGGAGGCGAGATATGGCGACGCTCACCTGGAACACGTCTTTCGTGCGCAGTTAAAGATCGCGTGCAGCGCATCAACAAAAATCTGCAGCAGTGGGCTCTAGAAGTGGAGAAGCTGGTGCGAAAAGCATACCGGTCTGTACCTGCACTCATTGAAGGGAACCTGGTGCAGACATTCATCGACGGCATCCGCGACCTGGAAGTCAGAGCTGCTGTGTGGCTCGGGCACCACGAGACGCTTAAGGACGCCTTGGCACATGCACTGGAGGTGGAAGCCGTGCGGCAGGGTCATCGTTCCCATTGTTTCAGGGAGGTTGCAGCAGCTACAGTTCGTGACCGCAACAAAGGATACAGCCCTAGGTGCTACGGCTGTAGGGAAAAGGGTCATCTTCGATCCAGCTGCCGTAAGCGAACCCTAGAAAGGGAAGTTGAATGATCGCAGGAGGGTAGTGCGGCCAACAGCACCACCCAGCAGCAGCAGGGAAACGAGTAAAAGCCAGAACTGCGGGGCGGGTGCTGGCTGATGTTAAAAGAGCCCCAAGGATCGTGATCTCACAAACTCGTGATGGGAACAGTCTAATCATCAAGGGCGAGGTCAACGGAATGCCGTGTAAACTGACAATAGACACTGGAGCCTCTCGTACAGTTGTTAGTTCCCAACTTATATGTCAGTTTCTTGGGGACTCCGCATACAACCGAGAACGCATTAATTTGGTAACAGCCACCGGTCAGCGTATACCCGTCCGTAGAGAGAAGGAGATGGAGTTGAAGCTAGGCAACGTGATCTACCTGCATAATATCATCGTGGCTCATATAATGGACGACTGCATCCTAGGCCTAGACTTTATGAGGAATAATTGTTGTGAGATCGACGTCAAGCTGGGTGTTTTGAAATGCCAGGGAACGTGTACAGCATTAAGAAGATTGTTCTTCCGCCGAGATCGGAAACGATTGTTCCGGTTAGTCTTCCTCGAAACGCTGGGCAAGCTCACCGTTGTGTACTTGTGGAAAGGGTAAACAATGACCTTTCATATAAAGTAGCTCGAACCTTGGTCAGAACCACTGGCATCCCAGGTGTACGTGTGCTGAACCTTTGTGACCCGGAACGGATTATAGAAAAAGGCACGCTGGTTGGTACTTGTGAGGATTTAGATTGGTTACGTCGGTGCCAATATCTATCGAGTGAGACCCCCAGGAAGGATGCACAAACGAGAGTGACCTCACTTTTGGAAGACTGTCGCAATGTTCTCTCCTCGACCGAAATGGTCAAGGCGAAGAAGTTGTTACTCAAGTATGCCGATGTATTCTCATCAAACGATGCTGACATAGGAAAGACTGGCTTAGTTCAACAAAAAGTAAACACAGGAGAAGAATTGCCTATCCGTCAGCGGCCATGAAGGTTGCCGGTAGCACGTGAAAAGGAAGTGGAAACCATGATTGACGGAATGGTAAAGGATGGTGTTATTGAACCTTCCTCTAGTCCATGGTGTTCACCAGTGGTGCTGGTAAAGAAGAAGGATGGCAGCATGCGGTTTTGTGTTGACTACCGCCGTCTGAACGACGTTACGAAGAAGGACAGCTATCCCTTGCCAAGAATTGATAACACGCTGGACATGCTTACAGGAGTAAATTGGTTTAGCACGCTGGATCTAAAACGTGGCTACTGGCAAGTTGAAATTGACCCCAAGGACAAGAAGAAAACTGCGTTCTCGACGGGAAAGGGTCTGTGTCAATTTAAAGTAATGCCGTTTGGGTTGTGCAATGCTCCAGCAACGTTTGAAAGGCTGATGGAACTTGTACTTACCGGGCTAATTGGCGATGCCTGTCTGGTCTACTTGGATGTTATCATCATCGTAGGCCGTACGTTTGAAGAACACCTTCAAAACCTAGAACGCGTGCTCATGAAGATTCAGAGTGCCAACCTCAAGTTGAGTCCGAAGAAATGTTCACTATTCAAACGGCAAGTTAACTTTTTAGGGTATGTGGTATAGGAAGAAGGTATCCGCACGGATCCAGAGAAAATCGCCGCTGTCAAGGATTGGCCGGTTCCAAAAGACAAAACGCAGTTTAGAGCATTATTGGGTTGGTGCTCCTACTACTGGCGATTTGTGAAGAACTTTGCAGATATAGCTACACCTCTGCATAAGCTAATCAAGGAGAAGCGACATTTCTGCTGGGATGAAAGTTGCAATATCGCATTCCAGGAGCTCAAGGATTGTCTGTGCAAAACACTTATTTTGGGATACCCTGATGCAAGCAAAGAATTAATAGTTGACACAGACACAAGTGATACAGGGCTCGGCGGTGTGTTCCATCTCAGTCCTCACGGGTGACAACGCATCTGCATTTTGATTTGTAATGGAGGATAGATGTAGATGTCTATGGGCCGCAGCAACCACTTACCGTCAGGTGGACTGTGTGCTCGTTTGTCAGCCTATTCTATAAAAAAAAGCGTACTTCAGCAAGTCGTTGTCAAAACCGGAAAGGAACTATTGTGTCACAAGACGCGAATTGCTAGCTGTGGTAAAGTCGTTGCAACATTTTAGCAAATATCTTCTAGGGCGAAAATTTCACTTACGAACTGACCATGCTGCACTAAAATGGCTATTGCAGTTTAAAAATCCAGAAGGACAAGTTGCGAGGTGGATTGAACTACTGCAGGAATACGACTTTGAGATCGAACATCGCAGCGGGAAATCTCATGGCAACGCAGATGCATTATCAAGAAGACCTTGTCCTGAAGATTGCAAACATTGTACTAGGCAAGAGAGTAAGGAAGTGGTATTCGTGAGGATGCTCAAGGCAGACCACCTCAGCAACGAGTGGAAGGACAGCTTACAACGTGCACAGCAGGAAGATCCGGACATCAAGCCGATTCTGGAATGGATGAAGGCCAGTGCTCCCAAGCCCAAGTGGAGCGACGTCTCAGCGATGTGTTCGACCACTAAAAGCTATTGGGCCCAGTGGGACAGCTTGCTGCTTCAGGATGGAGTTCTGTGCCGTAAATGGGAAAATGTTCGCGGAGACAGCTGTCATTTGCAAATGGTTGTCCCTAAAGCTAAAGTACTTGATGTTCTACAGCTGTACCATAATGATTATTCAGGAGGTCATCTGGGAGTTAAACGAACTCTACTGAAGATCCGACAACGGTTTTACTGGGTCCACTGTCGAAACGATGTCGATGACTGGTGTCGCAAATGTACAAGTTGTGCGGCTGTAAAGGGACCTCAGACTCGTAGTAGGGGTGCATTGAAGTTGTACAATGTTGGAGCACCATAGGAGAGAATAGCCATTGACGTGGCGGGGCCGTTTCCAGAGAGTGAAAGCGGTAACAAGTATTTCATGGTTGTGAATGATTACTTTACTAAGTGGCCAGAAGTCTTCGCCATTCCAAATCAAGAAGCTTCAACAGTTGCAGAAAAACTAGTTCATGAAGTCTTCTGTCGTTTTGGAGTACCTTTAGAGATTCACAGCGATCAAGGAAGGAATTTTGACTCTCAAATATTCCAGGAAACTTGCCAAGTTATGGGTACTCATAAAACAAGAACGACTTCTTATCACCCGCAATCTGATGGAATGGTAGAACGATTTAATCAAACATTGGAGAGGTACCTAGCAAAAGTTGTAGACAACCGGCAACGAGATTGGGATAAGCACATACAACCGTTTTTGTTGTCATATCGAAGCGCTGTTCACAAAAGTACATCAGTGACACCAGCTTTCGCAAACTTTGGAAGAGAATTACGGCTACCTGCAGACCTGATCACCGGGATACCACCTGATGCCCCACGCAGTATAACCGATTATGCAAATGGCTTGCGGAACAAAATGAATGACATTTATGAACACGTCAGACAATCGGGCCAGCAAATGTCTGAAAAGATGAAAACCCGGTATGACCGCAAAATGAACAACAAAGGGTTCGACGAAGGTTCACTAGTGTGGTTGCACAATCCAGTCCGCAGCAAAGGGAAATCTCCTAAGCTTCAAGCTAAAAGGGACGGCCCATACCGGATTGTGACCACGATCAACGATGTAACCTATCGGATACAGAAGGGCGCAAGAGGGACTCCTAAGATCGTCCATGTAGATCGACTGGCGCGTTATTATGGGGCCGATAATGCTCGGGACGAGCATGTCTTGAGGGGACAGTGTTGCGCGGCTAAGTTGACATAAGCACTAGCGCCATCTAGTGTCGGGTAACGGAGCGAGGGGAGAGCTTTCCAGAAAATGACATCACTAAATCTTTCAACCGACAGCGCCATCTGTTGTCGAAACGAAGAACTAAGCTTCTGGAAGCTGACTCTCGAACTTTCGGCGCTTTGTCGATTGGTGCGCGTATTTACTTGAAAGTCCTGGATGATTCGTTACAAATGAGTATTTATAGGCGCTGCAAGGTGCGATCGGGGAAGTATTGAATTTGGCGAGACAAGCGAAGCTTCGGAGCGGAATAAAGTGAATCAGTGTGATTAATTATTAGTGTTTTAAGTTTTAATTGGTGTAAAGAAAATTAAAGTGTTAATTTAGGTTCTAATAATTCTATCGGCAATTTTTATTGTCACGAACTCAAGCTCGTAACAATATTTTTACTATTGAATGAATCAATCAATAGAGATTGTATATAAATATTACCAATCAAACACAAAATCGATAATTCACGATATGTTCATATCGTAAAATAATTTTATTATTTAACGCTAGCATCATTGATAGTAAGCGCAGAATATATAAGTGAACATTATTCTTATTAATTTTTAATAATAGTCTATTAAGCTTCTGTGGCTATTGCCTACTAGAAGGTAAAAAAAAATTCACCATCTATTTCATGGTGCCAATCAATATTTAATTGGGCCAAATATATGAATCAAATATCGCAAAAAACATTATAAAATAATTAAATTTATAGGAGATCTTAAATTTCAACATTATTTTATGCAAACTAAAACTACTTTAATTAAAAATATTATGTAAAAAGTAAAATGTTAATGTCCCGGACGATTGGCGATCCGTGGTCATTGTACCTTTATATAAAGGTAAAGTTTCACATTTTGACTGCGGGTGCTATCGGGCGATCAGCTTGACCAGTTTAGCAAATAAAGTTTACTCGAAGGTTTTGACACGTAGGATGCAAGAAAAATCGGAAAGATTCTTATGGGAGGCACAACGCGGATTTAGACCTGGAAGAGGATGCATGGATCAAATGTTTTCAAAACAAATCAAATTAAATCAAATCATTTATTTCGCTAAAACATGGGTACAGACAGATGGATACAGAGTCAATATTTATTTCCACATGTTTTGCCTTATGTGGCATGCGTAAAAATTGTTTAAAATAAATATGTTAAAAAACAAATTTAAATTAAAAAAATAAAATTAGAAATAATCACTTTTATAAATTTTCTTTTTCTTTCATAAACAATTGATATTTATGTTTTTAGGAAAGAATAACAGAAATAGAATAATTAATTTTTGTTCATTTGTGAAGTATCACGCAAAATCCTGTATCTATCTATAGTAATTTACTTATTTAAGCAAAATCAATAAAAATAAAATCAAAATTTGTGGTTAAAGAATTCTTTAATATTATAAAAGGCAGTATTTATTAGCCACTGCTTTAAACTTTTTTTCTTTCGCCTTAATGGCTGTTCACGAATATTTTTAGGAACTTTATTATAAACTTTGATACACATAATGAGGCAATTCCTCTGGTATAATGCAGTTTTACAAGATGGCATGAGTAGACGTGTCGGATCTCTTTTTGCTAGAGAGTTATTATTTTCCTGCACGGTAACAAATTGATTACAATTATTTTTAATGAAAGCACAGATTTCTAATATATATAAACCAGTTAAAGTGAGAATTATTTTTTCCTTGAACAGGGGTCTACAGCTTTCAAGAGGGCCTACATTACACAGTGCACGAATACATTTCTTCTGACTTAGGAAGGCTTTGTTTGCGTCAGTTGAGTTGCCCCACAAGAGTAGTCCATATCTTAAGACGGATTCAACGTACCCGTAGTAAGCAATACGTGCGGCTTGTGGACCTGCTACATTTTGAAGTTTACGCAGTGCATAAACAAATTGATTAACCTTTTTGCATACTTTTTGTACGTGTAATTTCCAATTTACATACCGGTCAATAATAACACCTAGGAATTGTGTATCTACTACCTCTACTAATCTTTCGTCCTTATATCTTAAATCCAATTTTTGTGGTTTTGATTTATAATTTCCAAATTGAATATATTTAGTTTTGTTAGTGTTGACTCGTAAATTATTATCTTCTAGCCATGATATAACTGACTCTATAGTAGAATTTATTTCTTGTTCATATATCTGTGGCTTATTAGTGTGGGGTATAACAATTGATATGTCATCAGCAAATAGTATTGACTGATGATTTGTTATACTCGGTAAGTCGTTTGTGTATAAAATGAACAATAAAGGGCCTAACACACTCCCTTGAGGCACCCCATAGTCATTTTGTAGATAAGGAGATCTGTAACATGTTAACTCTAGTTTATTATTAATACGTGATACTTCAACACATTGTTTCCGATTTTTCAAATAACTTTCGATCCATTCCAAAGCCGGTCCTCTGATTCCTAGTTTTTCACATTTGTACAACAATTTACTGTATTCTACACTGTCAAAGGCTTTAGACATATCAAAAAAGATGCCTACTGTATGTATGGAAAAGAATCTTTTTGTGACGAACACTTTCTTTCGCCACAAGAGGATTCACATGTACACTTGGGAAAGAGGTGATGATAGAAGCATGATAGATTTCATAATTGTGGATGAAAGATTGAGGGGCGCAGTGGTGGATACAAGGGTTTACTGGGGGTCAAACGTAGGAACGGATCATTTTTTGGTTTTATGCCGAATTAATGGTCTATTCAGGCGGTGGCGCCATCGGTCATCTGTGTCTACCACTGCGTTACAGCGTATTAGAACAGAAAGATTACAAGATGAAGGTGAGAAAAACAAGTTTAAATGTAGACTGAAAGAAAACGTAAGTGATTTGGATGAATTATGTATGAATGAGTTAGACTTGGAGAATGTATGGCAAAATGTTAAGAAAGGTTTAGTAGATGCAGCTACCGAAGTATGTGGTGTTAGTAAAAGAAAGAATGAAAGGAAAAATAATACGTTATGGTGGGATGATGAGATACGTACGGAAGTTGAAGCAAAGAAGAGAGCATGGCTAGATTTACTAGCAACTAAGGCTGGTAATTCTAGCGGTACGAATGATGATTTTGAAAGAAAAAAGGCAGTCTTTATACATCTAAATAAAAGAGTAAAAGAATTAGTTGAAAGGAAAAAGCAAGAAAGAACGGATAAAAATGATAGAAGAATATCGGATAACTTCCAGGCAAATATTAAAATGTTCTGGAAACTCATAATATCTGCCAGGGGATGTTCAAAACAGCCTAAAATGAATGCTATAAGAGATGAGAATGGCTATATTCTGAATGATGAAGTTTTGAGTTTAAAGAGATGGAAGGAATATTTTGAAAGCACGTTTATGAGTGAGGAGACAACGTATGAATTGAATGAAATAGGAACTCCGAAAGAAGAGAAAGGAGGTAGCGAGATAAATATAGATGAAATAATGAAAGCAATAAAAACCTGAAAGCAGGTAAGGCTGCCGGATATGATAGAGTTTCACTCGAAATGCTGAGGGCTGGAGAGGAAGTGGTGGCAGGCCTGCTGCACTCCTTATTTAATTTATGCTGGGAACTGAAACGGGTACCGGGGGACTGGTGCAAAGCCGTGATAGTCCCAGTATATAAGGGAAAAGGGTCGCAGCAGGACTGTAAAAACTACCGCGGTATCAGCCTTCTTAGCATCGTGGGAAAACTGTATGCCAAGGTACTAATTGAAAGGGTCATGAAAGAAACCGATGGAAAAATTTGGGATGTGCAAGCGGGATTTAGAAAGGGAATGGGATGTACAGATCAAGTCTTCTCCATGCGCATGATCGCGGAGAAGTTTTTGGCCAAAAACCAAAAGGTTTTTTGTGCGTTCATGGACTTGGAGAAGGCCTATGACAGAGTGGATAGGAATGTGCTATGGCAAACACTGAACTCATTTGGGTTGAGCGCTGGCTTGATACAGGCATTGGAGTCTCTTTATAGGGACTCTAGTGCTTGTGTTAGGATCAACGGGGTCTACTCGGACTGGTTCGGCATCCATAAAGGTGTCAGACAGGGCTGTGTGGCTTCCCCGTGGTTTTTCAACCTATTTATGGACAGTTGTTTGCAAAATTTGAAAGTTGAAGAATGCGGATTAAGAATGGGTGAGTTAACCATCAAATGCCTTTTGTACGCCGATGATCAAGTTATTCTTGCGTCGTCGGCGGCTGAGTTGCAAATGATGGTTACATTAATGAACAGATCATTAAAAGAAAGGGGTATGAAAGTGAACGCAAGTAAGACGAAAATTATGGTTTTTGAAAGAGATGAAAGTAAAACGATATGTGAAATAAGAATAGAAGGGGAGTTGATCGAGCAAGTAGATGAGTTTGTATATTTGGGGTGCGTATTTAGCAGGGATGGGAGATATGATAAGGATATAGAACGACGAGTGAACGCAGGAAACAGAGTAAATGGGGCCTTGCACTCTATTGTGAAGAGTCAAAATGTGTCAAAAAAGGCACGTATGGCAATTCACAATGCTGTGTTGGTCCCTACTTTAACGTATGGTAGTGAAAGTTGGGTATGGCAGAAGAAGCACGAGAGTAAAATAAATGCAGTAGAAATGCGGTCGTTAAGGAGTTTGTTAGGGCTGAATCTGAATGACAGGGTGAAAAATTGTGTGATAAGAGAAGAGTGTGGTTTGCAAGATGATGTTGTGACCAGGATTAAGAAAGGAATGCTTCGGTGGTTTGGTCATGTGGAAAGAATGGATGAGGAAAGAGTGACAAAGAAAATTTATGTTGCAGAAGTGAATGGCAGAGTCGGAAAGGGACGTCCTAGGCGAAAATTTATCGACCAAATTGGCGATTTATTGAAAACGGGCCAAATTAGGAGTACCCTTAACCGACGAGCATGCATGCGTAGGTGTATGGATGTGAAGGAGGCGAGAGAGGTGTGTCAGGATCGTGCCAAATGGAAGTCTGTAGTCTCTGCCTACCCCTCTGGGTGACAGGCGTGAGTGTTATGTTGGTACTCTATTATTAATAAATTCAGTTATTCGACGTATCAGTGAAAAGGTAGCAAGTGTAGTAGATTTATGTTTTTGAAAGCCATTTTGTTCGTTTCTGAGTATATTATATTTTGCTACAAAACTAATAATTCGACTATGCATGGCTTTTTCAAATATTTTGGATAGAATGGGTATCAACGTAATCGGCCTATATTTATGAATCTCATGACGGTCATCGTTTTTAAATAAGGGTTTGACTGTAGATGTGTTTAATTTATCTGGAAATATCATGTATGAAAGAAAGGTTTATTAAATACGTCAGAATTGGTGCAAATTCCTTCACACATGATTTCAGTATATATATAGTAATAGAATCATAACCAACAGATTTAGAATTATTAAGAGAATTTATTATAATTATGATTTCATTTAATGAGCAAGGTTTTAAGAAGATCGATGATTGAACATTTTCATACATATTCCTTTTAGTTTTATTATTTAAACGTTTCGAACGGTTGTGAAGAGCTGTACTAATAAAATACTCATTAAATTTACTGGCGACGACGAAAGGATGATCTATTTTAGTTCCATTACAATTAATCCAGTCAATGTTATTATTTCGTGTATCATTAATAATAATAATAATAATAATAATAATAATTTTGAATATTTGTTATAGATTAATTTGTTTTCTAAACTTTTTGTTTTGTAATATTTATGTTTTAGTTTTCTTTTAGTTTTACTTGCAACCCTTATACATTTTGTGATCCATTTTGGAGCGAAATTGTCTGTTTTGGTTTTATATTTTTGTAATGGAAAACAGAGGTCATATAATAAACAAATTAAGTCATGAAATTTATTAAAAATATTATTAAAAATATCATCTGTAGTTTCTTTTTCCCACGATATATTTCGAATGCATTTACGAAACTTATCAATATTTTCCTTAGAGTAATTTCTTTTCGTAGTATACCAGTATTTAATTTTAGGTAGCAGTTTAATCGGAAAACTTAGAGATTGACAGGTGTTATGATCTGATAAATGAAAATTGTACAGGGAAGTAGAAATATCAGACTCTTTGAAATTGCTAGCTATATGATCAATACATGTGTGATGTCTCGTAGGTTTATCATTATGTAGTTTAAGGTTGTCCGCATGATCACGGGAAAGCTTCTGAGTGTTAACTAGAGGATTTTGTGTGCTTTTGTGGATCTGGAGAAAGCATTTAATAAGGTAATAAGGAAGAAAATGTGGGAACGGTTGCCGGGATATGGTGTAGATGGTAGATTGTTAAGGGCTGTGCAGTCACTTTAATATGACTCTAAAGCCTGTGTGCGGGTAGGGCATGACCTGTCACCCATGTTTAGCGTCCAAGCGGGCGTAAAACAGGGTTGTGTCATGTCTTCCTGGCTGTTCATACTGTATCTCAATGGCTGTTTACAGAAGCTGAAAAATAGCTGTTTGGGTGTGAAATTGGGAGACATTAAAGTTAATTGTCTGCTGTATGCTGAAGATGCGGTGCTTATTGCACCATCAGAAGCAGAACTGCAGGCATTAGTCACGTGTATGAAAGAGGAATGTGAAATCAAAGGTCTCCGTCTGAATGCTAATAAAAATAAGGTTCTGGTATTTGAAAAGGACGAAGAGAGAACGAAATGTGAAATATGGGTAAATCAGGAATGTTTAGAACAGGTAAATGAAATTGTATACTTGGGGAGTGCTTTCAGCCGGGATAAAAGATGTGATTTAGATGTGGATAGGCGTGTCGCTACCGGAAACAAAGTCAATGGTGCCCTGAATGCGTTAATCAAAAGGCAAGGCATGGTGAAGAGTGCACGCCTTGCAATACATAACGCAGTGTTGGTACCGACTTTGTTATATGGCAGCGAAACCTGGGTATGCCAGAAGAAGCATAAAAGCAAGTTGAATGCAGTGGAGATGCGATCTCTTCGTAAAATGTGTGGCGTTACCATAGCCGACCGAAAGCGAAACGAAGAGATTTGCAATATGGCAGGTTTGAAAGACTACCTAATCACAAAAAATGATAGGGGCGTACTCCAATGGTTTTGGCACGTTGAGCGAATGAGTGAAGACCGAATGGTGAAGAAAATATATAGAGCAAAAGTAAATATTAAAAGGTGTCGAGGTAGACCGAGACTAACTTTCGAAGACCATGTGGGCAAACTGCTCAAAGAGGGGAAGGTCAAGAGTATTCGGATATCTAGACGTGCATGTATGAAGAAGTTAATGAACCTGAAAGAAGCGAAAAACTTGTAAGTTAGAAAATTTTTTGCTATATTGCAAATTTTGCTATATTTTCACTTTGAGACAATATTTATGGATAAAACTTACAGGAATTCTTGTTGAATGTATAAACTATCGAATAAAATTATTTTTGGTTGCTAGAAATTGTAATAAAATACGTAAATTACCCTGTATAGCATAGTAGTAGTATATACTTCAATTTTAGTGACAAAATTACTACTAATTTGAATTCTACACTTTTGTTTTTGGAGAAATTTATATCAAATTGTTTGGAAATATGTATATTTTTATGTTTTATGTGTTTCCATTCGTTACTCATACCAAAATATTAAATATTAAAAAATTAAAAAAAAAATAATATTATATTATCTGTATGACATTTCGAACAATATTTCAAAAATATCTTCGTGTGAATTTGAAATAAATACAACGTCAAGTTATTTGAAATATGTAAGAAAACTATTTTTACTTACATTTTACACTAAAAATAAATGAGAATTTGATAAATAACACATTTATGAACTAACCTCCAAACTAGGCCTTCCGAAGTTTGAAGTACTTTTGGCAATTTACTTTTCACTTTTTATACCACAAATTATATATCTACGTGTTTACTATATTACAAGGAATGTAAAAAAGTATAACACTTTCGTTTTTAGTCCAGACACAAATATAAAATTCTATAAAAAAACGGAGCACCTTCATCAAAACGACACGTGGAACGCCGAAAGTTCAGAGTGATTTCTTTTTTTTTTTCTAAGAAACATTGCCAGGTTATGGTTTAAAATAAAAGAGCATATCTTTGTCTTTGATACTAATATCTACTGCATAGTGTCTTTGGTTTTGTTTAAAACGAAAAAATAGTTTTTTCATAGGTAGACATGTTTACATAATTCTAATCGAATTAGATCACGGTTTGGCGGACGAAAGGTTGGTATTGCGCGATCCAAAGTGAGCATGGCTTGGCTTACGGGTTAAATAAAAGTCAGTTATTCAATGGATTAATTACTACAAACGTACTTTATTTTATTTTGATAACTACATACTAAGCGGATGTCAGAATGTCGAAAATTACTATTATTTCTATATATTACTCGAAAAAAGTAAAAAAGATAAACTATATCCACACAACAAACCTTTCATAACAATATTACGATATAAAAACTGTTCTTAACTTAGAAAAATCCAAAAATCAACGCAACAATGTACAACAACGAAAACTCGACAATGCCGCACTTTTAATGTAGATTATAGATGAATATCTATAGACTTACTGAATTTTTATTCAATGTATAGAAAATTTATAGAAAATTTTACTGGGTTGAATTGCTGTGAATGGGTGCGGTGTCATAAGACCGCTAGGGATTTGACGGAATATGGCCGCGGTCTCTTGAGACCGCTAGGGGATTGAGCGGTATAAATTGAAATGTGACTACCCATGTCCATTTAAATAAAAAAATAATCTCATTTTGAACGGTTCTGCCGTTTTCAACAAATAGGTGAAAATACAATTTAAAAAATACGCCCCGCATAAAGACCCTCTTTTTTGAGTATGTTCACAAGTACTTTTGGCCTTACATTATGAGATAAATATACGTATGAGATACATACTTCTTTTAGATGCGTAGTACATCGATATATAACGTTACCATCGATAACCGTGTAGTGACAGTGTAAAAATATACACTACCCCATATCGTCCTGAGGGTATCGTAAGAGACGGCAGAGAAAAACGAAACAAGAGACGGACAGTAGCATCTTCCTGATAACAACTCAAAATAAAAAATAAAAAACTGCGGTTACCAATCCGCTAGCTAACTATGACAAAATCCCAGATATGACAACAATATGACAATGCCGTTGCAACTATGACAAAATCCCACCATGAGGCAATCTATGATGGAGGCCTATGTTAAGCAGTGGGCTTTTGTGGGTGTAATGGATGGATGAATTGATATCGATATGTTGCCAGTTACGCATTAAGCTTTAGTAGAATAAAACCAGGTTTTTTACCTAACTTGAGTTAATTTTGTATTAATTTCGTAGAAAATACGTTTTACCAAGGAAGTCATTTATACAGTTGAATAGGGTCGTACAATTTTGGGCTCCACATGAAAATAAATACAATCTTATGCTGGAGCGCATTCAGAATAAATTCACGCGATTTATATATCATAAGCTTTATGGGGTTTATCCATCCTACCCCTTGATGTATCCAACCTTGTTTGTTTTAGGTATGGTTGGATACAACAAGTTGGAAACTAGAAGAGATCTAGCGCTGGTAATCTACATTTTAAGGGTGTTCCGTGGTTACATCAGCAACCCGGGTGTGCTGCAGTGGATAGGCTTATGCGTGCCTGATAGGTATGTACAGCGGCGACGACGGCCGAGCTTGCTTGCGATGCTACGCGGCAGGACTAAACTGGTTCGCAATACCCCCCTCACGCGAACGATACACATACTAAATTTGGTAGCTGAGAAGTTGGACTTATTTTCGTGTTCACGGAGTGAATTCGCAAAAGTGACATTATTTACAATATGTTATTCTTAAATTGTAGTATACAATTGATTGTAATGTATTGTCATTGAAATTAATTAGTATGTATTGTTATTTAAATTAATTATTGTGTTGTAATTGAGATGCTACATTTATCGATTTAGGTTTTCCCTGTAATGGTAAATGTAAGTAGGAAGTATAAATAAATAAATAAATAAATAAATAAATAAATTTTGATTTTACTCTGAATCAAACGTGAAATAAAATACACTGTCAGTATCATGTGGATCCGATTACCGATAAAACGTATATATACCTTAATTTTTATTACGAATACAGTTTATAGTTTTTAAATGATTTTTCTTGAGAATAAATACCACAAAAATTCCTCAAATTGCTTTGTGCTTAGAAAGCTACAATTTGTGAATTAAAAAACAAAATATAACATTTAACTTGTGTGTGTCGACGCTATTTCAGTATTAATATACGGCACACCAAAACTGGTTAGTTTTACTTGTTTTTAATTCCCGAAACGTCGGGAACTAAAAATCATCATCATCATCATCATCATCATTACAGCCCTTCACAAGTCCACTGCTGAACATAGGCCTCCCCCAAGTAATGCCACAAAGCACGGTCCTGAGCCACCTGCATCCATCGACTTCCTGCATGTCTTACCAGGTCGTCACTCCGTCTAGTGGGGGGTCGCCCTACACTACGCCTACCGGTAAGAGGCTGCCACTCGAGAAACTTTCTTCCCCATCGGTTATCGGTTCTTCGAGATATATGGCCGGCCCATTGCCACTTCAGCTTACTAATCCGTTGGGCTATGTCGGTCACTCTGGTTTTACTGCGGATATCCTCATTTCTGAGTCTATCACGCAGTGAAACTCCGAGCATAGCCCTCTCCATAGCTCGCTGAGCGACCTTGAGCGTCCTCATACGGCCAGCAGTGAAGGACCACGTCTCAGATCCGTAAGTCATCACTGGCAACACGCACTGGTTATACACTTTAGTTTTCAGAGATTAAGGAATACCTGACGAGAAGATATGTCGTAATTTCCCGAACGCTGCCCAGCCGAGTTGAATCCGTCGATTGACCTCTCGGTCGAAGTTGGACTTACCTAGTCGGACTATTTGTCCCAGGTAAACATACTCATCTACAACTTCGAGCATAGTGCTCCCAACAACTACCGGCATAGGTGTGACATGGACATTAAACATGATCTTTGTTTTGTCCATGTTCATCTTAAGACCTATCCGTTGGGAGACACCATTGAGGTCATTGAACATAGTAGTAAGGTCCTCCAGTGATTCTGCCATAAGTACTATATCGTCGGCAAATCGAAGGTGAGTGATATACTCGCCATTGATGTTAATACCGTATCCTTTCCATACCAGTAGCTTGAAAACGTCTTCCAACGCAGCGGTGAAGAGTTTCGGGGATATAACATCACCCTGTCTTACACCTCTCTGCAGTTGGATAGGTTTCGAACTCCGGTTCTGTACTCAGATAGCCATCGTAGCCTTACTGTACAAACACTTCAGCACTTCGATATACCGACAGTCAACTTGGCACCGCTGAAGGGACTGTAGCACCACCCAAATTTCGACGGAATCAAATGCTTTCTTATAGTCCACATACGCCAGGCAAAGTGGCAGATTGTACTCTTCGGTCTTCGGTACAATCTGCCGCAGAGTAAGTATGTGGTCTACGGTACGGAAGCCTTTTCGGAAACCGGCTTGATCGGTAGTGGAAGTCGTCGAGTCTGCGCGCGAGACGATTCGTAATGACTCTCGAAACCAGCATGTAGACGCGGCTCAGAAGGAAAATCGGTCTGTAGTTCTTCAAGAGAGCATTGTCGCTTTTCTTAAAGAACGAGACCACCACGTTTCTACTCCACGCCTCCGGAGTAGTGCCACCATGGAGGGCGGAATTGAAGAGCTTCTGAAGGACTTAAAGTACCGATGTTACACCCGCTTTCAGAAACTCCGCTGTAATTCCATCCCCGCCCGGGGCCTTGCCGTTTTTAAGGTGGTGGAGAGCCATTCTAATCTCGCTCAGACTGACGTCCGGAATATCATCGGAATAGTGTCGGATAAGACTTGCTCTTGGATCGTTACTCACACTTGCGTGTGGCTCCAACGATGATGTGTACAGCTGCCCATAGAACCTCTCAATCTCACTCAGAATCACAGGTGTCATGGAAACGATGTTGCCACACTCAGTCTTCAGCTTTGACAGTTGGCTCTTTCAGGCAGACAGATCTCTGGTAAAGACTTTGGAGCCCTGATTCCGCTCGATTGCTTCTTTAATACGAGCAGTATTAAGGTTGCGTAAGTCTTCATTTGGAGATCTGTCCGCATTCATTTGAAGATCTGTCTGTTCAGTTGCCTGTATGCTATCAAATCTGTTGACGAGTTTTTGTGTTCTTCTGCGGCGGGTCTTGCGGGACTTAGCTCCGACCGCATGAAAAGTTTCCACGATTTTGTGATTCATATCGTTCACTGCATTGCGATCCTCTAGGCACTGAAAGCGGTTTTGTAACTAAAGCTGAAAGGTTTCGGGATTCTGGATTAGAGCACGAGGGGGACGGAGCGTTGACTTCATTAGACGAGACCTCTCCAACTAAACGTTTAGGTTCAGTGTGCCTCTAACCATTCGGTGATCGCTGCCAGTTTTCGCCCTTGTGATCTCTGAGACATCACTGAACAGTTGGCGTCTGGTCGTCATAATGAAGTCAATCTCATTTTTTGTTGAACCGTCGGGGCTCGACCAGGTCCACTTCCTTTGGGGCCGCTTCTTGAAGAAAGAGTTCATCATAAAGAGTCCCTCTTTCTCCATAAAGTCGGCCAGCTGATGGCCCCTTCGGTTTCGTTGCCCTATTCTAAATTTCCCTACCTTCAGCTCACCGCTTTCTCTTGTGCCTAGTTTTGCGTTGAAGTCTCTCATCAACACCGTTGTAGTGTATGTGCCTCCACCCTACTAGCATATGATAATAAATGTACTTACTCTTAGGTTTAAGTGACAGTATAATTAAAGTCTTGAGTAGAGAAACACGTCTTCCTTTTATTTACCAACCGTTCAACATTACATGGCGACCCTGCCAGGCGATGCGCGTGCATTGTCGCAGCGCACCGCCGCGGCCTGCATTTTTTTAATAAAATGGGAAAATAATTTAAATAAATAATAAAGAAATAATAAAAAGAAAAAAAAAACAGTTATTAAATGAAAATACTACCAGATGTGACAAGGAAACCAAAAACTGATACGAGAAGTGGCCACAATAATAATTTAAAGAAGTTTACTCAAAATAAAATTGAAATATGTGTAGTACTATAAAGATAATCAAACTATAAAGATATTAATTTATTAATTGGTAAACGAAGAATGAGGAAAGTAAAATGTGGATTTCAAGATACGGCATATTAATTTAAAGAAGCAAGAATCAGTTGTACTCCAGCGAGCTTAGCCCAGAATATTATAAAAACTGCGCCAAAAGAACAAAGAAGAAATCAGGAGGAAATTTTCGCACCTGAGTGACTTTTATTCAGTTATGATTTTATATTATTTTATTGCTGTATTCTGCCTAAAAATTTACGTGATAATAATATAATAGATTACATTTTTACGTACTTGATTTGAAATTTCATTGTGATATATTTCACAGTTTTTTTTTTCGTATCCAAAATTTGAAAATATCGTTTTAAGTATTTAGTTTATTTCTGTAAAGGCATTAAATCATTAATTTATATAATAACTTACGAAAAATATTAAATTTTGTTCTTTGAGTATTTAAGTAAATTAATGTGGCGTTGTGTTAAGTTCATAGATGTTATACTGATTTTAATTATTTTGTGTACTCGATACAATAAATATCATATTTCTAGAAATCTTTTTCGATCTACGTAAAAGTAATATAATTATTAACAATGTAACTATTTCTTGACTTTTGTGTAAATTAAAGGAATGTTTAAGAATCACCTTTAAGGTACATTTTACTAGAATTCATATTATACCATATTGTACAAGTTTTCTAAAAATTAGGTGTGAATCACAATGTGTGGTCAAAGTTCGATATAAATGCAAACATTTCCATATACGTACTTTGAAATTTAATACAAAGCTGTTAATTAATTATATTAATTTTTTCGTAAAAATAATAAATATCAGTGAGTGAGCCAGTTATGCGGTATCATATTTCATAACGCTATTATTCTAAAGGTGCTAAAACCGCACGCGGACATTCAGTAATAAGACACCAAACGGAAACAAAAGGCAACGTCGGACTTTTTCTTCGCATTTATGTAGAATGTGTTACATTTGTGCAATTCTATTATTAGATTAAGAATATTATGTTTGATATTTTAGAACAAAATTATGTCTGTTTAGTAGAAATACGTAATTATTCATAAAAAAGGGACAAACTAGATATAAGGGTAATGTTATTTCAACTAAGTTAGATCTTTATCAGAAAATAAAACAAAAATACGAGGAAATAGAAAAATTGTGTACTTTTCTCGTTACAGGATTTAAAATTTAAATGGACAAGTAACTATAATAATATTTATCGAAATTTTAACAACATATAATTTTAATTTAATTAATTGAAAATTATATAAATAAATTATTCAATATTTTTTAATTGATATTATTGTATTATTGTAGATCAATGTCATATACTTGTTATAAAAATGATTTTATCAATCATTATATATTATAAATTGCAAATGTTGCAACCAATTATCATTAATTTGTTTCTGTATTTATGTCAAATTTATTAATTCCTTATTAAGCAATGTTCAAAAAAAAAACACTAAGAACGTCGCTATCGTATAACTTCTATTAAATAATAACAATAACATATTCATGTACATAACACCAGCATATCCTTAGTAGGGTAACACATCATAATAAAAACGGAAAGGGAAACTGACTAGAAAAATGCCATTCTATTATAAAAATATGTACTTCGCCGGTCTAAAAGAGTTTTAATAGTAATGTTTCTTAACTGAGTTAAACGTTGACTGAAAAAAAAATCCATGTTGTACAAAAATTAGCAATGATGCATTTAAAAGGTGTGAGGAATGAAAGAAAGAAATGCTTAAAAGTAGAATACAAATGATTGAGTGGTTAAGTTTCGTCAATATTGGACTGATCACCCAAATATTTGATGATGCTTAAACTAGTAGTATTGAAGCCGTTAGGAGCAAGAATTATGCATATAAAGAGTAGATATAGAAGAAAATAATTTACCTTAATAAAAAGGTAATGGAGATATACGGGAACCTCTATCACTGGTATAACATATAGTCCTCGAGCGGGGTATGTTTCCATGATTGGATGATAAAATCGGGCGTAACGGGTACTAGGGAACAATACCTTCAGTACAAGTGATGTACACGAGTTGACTCATATTAGTAATGTTAGGGACCAGAGAAGTCTTAAATATGTTACCCTTAATAATGGAGGTCACATCCTTCGTTGGATCATGGTGCGAACATAGTTTTCCTCTGTGACAATTGTTGGAGTCCACACAAGGTTGTGCGCACAGCCCAAGGTACGTTTTACTTTGATATAAAAAGAAATGTATGTACCAATAAAATGAAATGAATGTTACGAAAATGTAATATAATACCCGAATAAATGGGGGGCCCATATTTATAAAGTACCCGCGTGATAAATATCACGAAATAAAATATAAAAAGTGAAAGTAAAGTTACAGCCTATATATGTCTCACTGCTGGGCACAGGCCTCCTCTCATTTCTGAGAGGGTTTTAGGGCAAGGAATAGTCCACCACGCTGCCCCAATGCGTGTTGTCGAACTTCACATGTCTTCGAAATATTTTTTTTCTTACTTCTCAGACATGCAGGTAAGATAAAGAGCCGTGGTAGCTCAGAGGGTTAGCGCTCGCTGTAAATTTCAAAATACGCGAGCAAACCAGGTTCGATCCCCGCCGGCACCAATGAAATTGTTAATTGCAATTTTAAGTGCTGATTTACCACGTGCTCGGCGGTGAAGGAAAACATCGTGAGGAAATAAAATATAAATGAAATGAATTAATACTCCGATTCCCGGTATCTAATAAATAAATAAATAAATATAAGTGAATGGAGAGAAAGAAAGCTAGCTAAATGTCAAAAATATTAAGAAAAAAAGAAAGTACGTACAAGAATTATGGAAAAAAAGGCCTATTAAATGATGACAATACGGGATAATAAGGGGATACCCGAGCAAATTAAAAAGTGTGACAAATGTATGATAATCTAATAGTGAGATAGGTATAATATTATAGTTATAGTTATTTTGCATTTCTGTATTAATGCTTACCAAAATGCCACTAACAAGTTACTCATGTAATAACTATGGGGATTGATGCACAAAAAAATAAAACTATTAATCAAATTATACAATAAACACATTTTAATGTTATTGTCTTACCACATTCTATAAGAACCCTAGAGATTTTTTTTTTCATATTTAGGCACATTGATTCATAGTTACAATAACTCTACCCTTTTCTTTTTATGTTGTGTTTCTTTTTGGTTTATGTAAAATTTGTACATTTTAAATGCTTACTATAATCAAATCCAAAGTGTGTTATAAGCTTGATAATTTAATTGTTTTTTTTTCTTTCTTTCACAGCGAAACCCAAAATTATGTTAGAATATATTTATTTAAAAAATAAATTGTTCTCTTCTCAAATGTTAATCAATATTTTGTTATTACTTTTAAATTAACTTAATAAACTTAATTTTATCTATTAAACTCTGTGTTCAGTTCAGATAAACGTTATTCTATGAAATCTTGAAATCTTAAAGTAAATAGTAATTAGTTTATGAGTTTTGATTATTATGAATAACTTAATAAATACACTTTGTATGTAAATGTATTATTAAAATGCAACCATCTTAACGACATAAATTTAAAAGTGTTTAAAACTATAATTTTCAGATACATTTCACTTGAATTTTTAAAAGAACATCTTATAAGTTATATTTAATTAGGTTCGTATGTGTCATAAGATGTAATTGCAAACCTTTCCTTATACGTGCTTTGGACTTTATAACAAAGATGTCACAATCCGCTTACGCGGCTGGGATTGCAAAATGTATTTTGATCTGTGTTGTTATTTTAATGATATGATACCGTTGCATTAGATTATGTTCTTTGTTTTGTTCATCTTAAAATGAAATGCAATATTTGCGGGGTTATATTCATAGAACCTTTAAACCATATGCTTTTAACTTTTATATGTCATTAGTTTCTGAAATAATGGTAGAGTGTTTATATCTAACCCGTTTGTGTGGATCATTGAAGTAATGATTAATCAAATATTACGTGGTTATAAAAAAAATTATAGAGAACTTTTTTTTAGGTATCGGGGGAGGTGTAGTGTATGTGCCTCCACCCTACTAGCATATGCTAATAAATGTACTTACTCTTAGGTTTAAGTGACAGTATAATTAAAGTCTTGAGTAGAGAAACACGTCTCCCTTTTATTTACCAACCGTACAACATTACACCGTGTAGTGGGTTTTGGAGGAATACATGGCTTTGGAAATATCCTCACACATTTCCTCCACCTCCTCATCAGGATGTGCCGAGGTAGGTGCGTAAACCTGTATGACCTTCAGCAAATACAGTTTGGTGATTCTGAGTATCAGGTACGCGACCCTCGTCGACACATTCCCAATCTTTACAACGTTGGTGACGAGAGACTTGTGGACGATAAATCCAACACCTCCTTGTGACAAATGGTCGCCCTCACGGTGGTAGATTAAGTTGCCGGGTTCGAGGATTGCCGTGTCCTCCCCCTCTCTTCGGACCTCGGATAATCCAATAATATGCCAGCGCAACCTGTCTACATCTTCTTCCAGCTCCAGTATCTTCTCGTCAGTCCTCAGGGTGCGTGCGTTACACGTTGCCAAGTCGAGTCTTCGTAGGTAGCAACCGAACCTCCACGGGAGATTTTTAGCACCCCCTGCCCCGCCGTGTGTGAGTGTGTGTTTGTGTGTGTGTGTGTGTGTGTGTGTGTGTGTGTGTGTGTGTGTGTGTGCGTGCGTTCGAGCGTGTGTGCGTGCGTGCGTACGTGCGTACGTGCGTGCGAGCGTGCGTGCAGCGTGCGTGTGTGCGTGCGTACGTGCGTGCGTGCGTGCGTGCGTACATGCGTTCGTGCGTGCGTGCATACGTGCGTGCGAGCGTGCGTGCGTGCGTGCGTGCGAGCGTGCATGCGTGCGTGCGTGCGTGCGTGCGTGCGTGCGTGCGCGCGTGCGTGCTTGCTTGCGTGCATGCGTGCGTGCGTGCGTGCGTACGTGCGAGCCTGCGTGCTTGCATGCGTGCGTGCGTGCGTGCGTGCGTGCGTGCGTGCGTGCGTGAGTGCGTGCGTGCGTGCGTGCGTGCTTGCGTGAGTACGAGCGTGCGTGCGTGCGTACGTGCGTGCGTGCGTGCGTGCGTGTGTGTGTGTGTGTGTGTGTGTGTGTGTGTGTGTGTGTGTGTAAACTTTTCATAACTTTTGAACGCTTTGATCGATTGAGATGCAGCGTTCTAAAGATTTCAATGTGAAGTAGATTTTGTGATAATATGAACTGATTCGGACGAGTAGATTGTGAGAAATCTCAAAAATAAAAATTTTAAAAAACTGTTGTTTTGGAATAACTTTTAAATATATTAATTTGTAACGGACAATCATAGCTATATATATATATATATATATATATATATATATATATATATATACCTATGATTGTTCATTTTTATTTTTAATGAATTTTTAACCTCCGATGGTTTATTGTAACAATTATACGAGTAAGAATCGGAGTACATTTTGTAAGGTTCACAATCTATTTTGATTCCTATTAATTTTAGTTAATTTAGTGAAGAAAGTTGCCACTGAAAATAATTGTGATGGCAAGAAAGTAATAACACTCTTAATATACGGTTTGAAACACTACGACATTCAATACTTATATACCTATATTGAATGAAGTAATTATATAGACGTATTAAAATTTTTCAAAAAAGAGAAAAATTACACAATTTTTGAAGGATAAGTAGTAAGATAGTAGTAAGTATAAGAAGTATTCAATTTTGTAACATAAAATACATTTACACGTTTTCTTGTTATACGTAATTTTAAGCATAAATATATTGGCTTCTTTTGTATAAATGTCACGATGCTGTTTTGTCAACATGTATTGGGGTGCTTGAAACTCAATTTCTTTACGTGAAACGGTATTAAAAAAATGTAGACGTATTGATTCTAACATAAATTTACGGGAAAAATGGGTATTTGAAGGATACTTGATGCTTTTCTGTTCATAAGAATATTAAAACAGCCAGGCCTAATTTTTTTACTTAATAAAATTCAGTACTTGATAACAATCTCAACTTGTGGTAAGTGGTGCTGAAGCTCTAGATAGTAAATCGCACTATCTTGGCGTAACAAACATCTATTCACTCCTGCCTTGAAAACGTCCAGAATGTATTCGGATGGAAACACAGACACTGGTAAATTATATATTTTTTTATTGTACAGAAAATACAAATTACAAATAATTTCGCTGACTTGACTCCTTTATACCCAACTACGTAATGTCACAGGGAAACCTTCTTATAGGGGTTTATTGACGAGGCCGATTTGTTTATTGTGGGTTGGGCTAATGTAAAAGGCAAAATAGAAATCGTCTTTGAAACACTTTATCTAAATGCGGTTATATAATATACTGTTATGGAATAATATTTTGTTTTTCTTCTGAGGTCAACTTTCAATTTCAACTCAGGCACTAGATAAACAAATGTCGTTGTTTTATAGAATAACGGTGACCAACTAGTACACAGTTCAATGGTAGTGGATGCTGTAAACCATAGCCATCTATAATTATCCTCGATTATGGATCAAATTAAGCTAATAATTTACGTTAGTGTTCCGTGAGAGCGTGGTACTACCGCGTTTGAGCCGACTCATTCGTGCCACAATCATAATATAGCTGCGGGAGGGCTCTACCACGTAAATTATTTAAAACACCGAATCTGAAAATATTTATGGAATATAAGAGAAGGTAATGCATGTTATATTCATATTGTTTATATTGATGGGTAAAATTATTTGTAATTTTATAATTTATAGCATTATTTTTTTGTTTGTTTTTCTCAAGTCAACTAATAAAGATAAGCTTCTCCCAAGAAATGCCACAAAGTATAGTTCCTGTATGTGTTCCTGTACGTTTTACGGCACCATTGTAGGCGACGCAGTATTATTTTTGGTTTAATTTTTTTACGTTTGTATTTTATATTACATTTTTTAACTTTCCGCTAAGAAAATTGAAAATTTTTTTAAAATAGGGAAGTTATTGGTTTCACTCCGATTTGCGAAAATCGAGTTTTCATCAGATCTCGTCGTTTTGAGATCCCAGGAAGCTATTCTGTTCGTGGACGTTCATACGGATGTATTATAGTAATTCTTTCATAACTTTTGAACGTCTTGATCGATTAAGATGCGGTTTGCAGCGTTCTAAAGATCTCAATGTAAAATAGATTTGGTGATAATATGAACTAAATCGGACAAGTAGATTTTGATAAATCTTAAAAAATAAAAAATTTAAAAAACCGTTAAAAGTTACAGCCTATAGACGTCGCACTGCTGGGCACAGGCCACCCCTCATTTCTGAGGGGGTTTTAGGGCAAGGAATTGTCCGCCGCGCTGCCCCAATGCGTGTTGGCGAACTTCATATGTCTTTGAAATATTTTTTCTTATTCCTCAGACACGCAGGTTTCCTCACGATGTTTTCCTTCACTGCCGAGCACGTGGTAAATCAGCACTTAAAATTTCAATTAACAATTTCATTGGTGCCGGCGGGGATCGAACCCGGGTTACTCGCGTTCTATTATATTTACAGCGAGCGTTATCCATCTAAGCTACCACGGCACACCGTTGTTTTGGAACAACTTTTAAACGGCTTTACCGATCGATTTTAAAAACTAATCAGCTCTTTACCTCAAAAAATCACATCGAATATCGTTTGGAAAATAAAAATCGGTTCATTCGTTCGTGAGATATGCAATATGTACCTAGATCTAAAACGTTCATTTGGTGGTTAGTGGCTACTAAAGTTTAAGGACTTTAGTACATCTGCTGCTAACCTTTACCAAATGAGTCTACAATGTGTTGTAATCTTTTTAAATAAAATACTCTTAAATAAATTATAATAGTAGAATATTTTTTATCTCATAATAACTGTTTAAGCAGATTCTTGCTGGACGACTACATATCATGACTACATACATATTGTAAAGATGATATGGACATCGAGAGGGAGCGAAAGGCACTGTCGATCCGTGGAAATATGTTGATTCGTAGGTTTGCGCGGTGCAGCATAGAAATTAAGATAACACTGTTTAAAACTTGCTGTCAATATTTTTACGAATGCAGCTTATGGACAACGTATACAAAGCGCGCTTACAGTGTGTGTTTTTTAATACCTTCGTGTTTTATATAACAACATTTTCAGGGCCGTGTTGAGGCTGCCTTGATTTTGTAGCACATCAGGGATGTTTGCAGAAGCACGAACAGATGACTTCTTCGCAATAATACGTAAAAGAGTGTACTCGCTGTTGAGCAGAATACGTGGCAGCCGCAACAGTACAATGAACGTGTTCGCCGAAAGATGTGACGGACATATGCTAAATTATTGGAACGATTTGTTGTTATATGATTACTCATATTTACATTGCGCACCTTAAATACTAATGTTAGTTACATTAGTATTTAAGGTGCGCAATGTATTACTAACAACTTCTATGGATCTATGTCTGAAATAAAAGTGTCAAAAAATATCTCTGTTCATAACTTGCTAAAAGACCTTGAGCTTATCGTATAGTGGCTTCGTAAGTATATTCACTACTTTGTTTCGTTCCGGGGGTGTCTTAAGAGGCGATAGCGGGAAACAAATCAGGAGTAGCAACGTTTTCCAGGTGACATCTGGAAAATAAAACTGCGGTTGCCAACCCGCCGGCCAAGCGTAGACCCTGGGGCGAACTATATATATATATATATATATATATATATATATATATATATATATATATATATATATATATATATATATATATATATATATATATATATATATATATATATATATATATAGTTATAGTTATAGAAAAATATTAAAGCTGTGCACAGTTACAGTAAATGTTGATTAATAGACCATCAACTAATCAATTTAATGCAAAGTAAGCGGTAGAAACGCTGATCCCTTGTATTTAATTTACAAGGGTTTAGTAAAATTTTCCTTTGAGATTACCATCGAATTCATTATATTTAAATAAATTTGCCAGTGTAATAATATCATTAAAGGTAATCGGATTATAAGATACTGTTTTAGCTATAAATAGGACTTCTCGAAATACGATAATTCGACATTAGTGGTAAATCTCCTTTAAACCCATTTTTATTTTGCACGGTACCGGATATTTCGTCGGTTTAAATAAATTTATAAATTAATTATAAAATTTAATGCAAACTAAGCGGTAGAAACGCTGATCCCTTGTATTTAATTTACAAGGGTTTAGTAAAATTTTCCTTTGAGATTACCATCGAATTCAATATATTTAAATAAATTTGCCAGTGTACTAATGTCATTAAAGGTAATCGGATTATAAGATACTGTTTTAGCTATAAATAGGACTTCTCGAAATACGATAATTCGCCATTAGTGGTAAATCTCCTTTAAACCGATTTTTATTTTGCACGGTACCGGATATTTCGTCGGTTTAAATAAATTTATAAATTAATTATAAAATTAAATCTGTTATTCAAATTGACTTCATAAAACACTTACATAACCTTGGACCATCAAAAATATAAATATTAAGAAATGTAAAATTTCAAATTCAGTGGAATAGCGTTCAAGGCCTGTTTGGGAAAATTTCAGGGACTTATATGTATCAGTTTATAGTGTTTGTTTTTTAAGAAAAATGTTTTTTCACAATTTTAAATTTCAAAATATACATTATAGATTCAAAGCTAAAATTTATTTTTTGCTTTTACATTAACGTTTCATACTGCGCACATGTCAACTTGATTAGATTATCCCTTTTCTCAGCAACATAAGAGTACGTGAATGTCAAAATAATTTACCTTTACTTGGAAATCAGAGCGAAGAATACATTCGCTGAGATTATGAAACGTCAATCTTAGAGGTCTTTGGAAATTCTAGACTGGATTGTTATTTATTTTGTTTGAAGGTATTTATTCAGATTTATAACCAAATCGTTTTGCCATGATAATACGATGTTAACTTCATTTACTTTTAGTCAAATTAACCAAAATATTAATGATAATGTCCTGTAGACCGAATTACGATCACTGCGGCCAGCTTTATTGTAGACTAGACATATGCGCATGTGATTATACTGCCCAAGTGCATGGACAACTTCACACACTTCACTCTCATAGTCAAATGAGACGGTCACTTGACACGACCGGAGGGATATCAGGCACACAACCAAAATCTTTACGTGCTATTCGGGGCACGGGTGAAATACCGCCGACTTTCTGATTTTGGGCTGCTACAGATAATTTCTTAGCACGACAAACCCAATAACTGATTTTGGTCCGACTCGGGGTTCGAACTCAGGACCACATGATCAGCAATCGCATTTATGACCATTAGACAAACGAAGCAGTCAAATTAACAATAAAATATGCATTACATTACATTTATTTTTAAATATGGATAGCATTAGTATGTAACGAAGCGACACTCATCTATCGCACTTAGATGTGTCTCTTTCGAATACTGTAAAGTGTACTGTGAAAAGTACGCAATACTGCATGGTGTTCCCGTTACGTAGTCCTGTAGAGAGTAGATAGATAGAAAATTCTTTATTGCACTCAAACAAAACAATTTGGTACAAAGGCGAACTTAATGCCGAGAAGGCATTCTCTGCCAGCTAACCTTTTGTAGTGTGGTGAGAGCTATGGGTAGAGCCGCGAGAGAAAGAAAAACTAACTTATTTATTCATACTATTCAAAACGCATTATATAATATTATGTATACATATATACACTCATACACATACATATATATATATATATATATATATATATATATATATATATATATATATATATATATATATATATATATATATATATATGCATACATATATATTTAAATAAAATATATACTAAACCAATAAAGCATACAATATAGTATACGAAATTATAATAAACATATAATAAAATTAATCAAGTAATTTTAAATAATATGCCTCAAGCTTACGTTTAAATGTCTTTATTGAAGGAGCATCTTTTAAATCTCGTGGAAGGTTATTCCAAAGTGTAATTGATGATACCGTGAAGGAATCCGAGTAGTATGCAGATTTATGCATCGGGATAGTTAGAGTTTTGTTGGTCATCGAACGGGATAAGCTTAAATATGAAAAACGCTCTTTTAGATAAACTGGGGAACAAGGATTGTGAAGAATACCATACAAAGTGGTTAGAAGGTGTGTGTTCCGGCGAAAACGGATGTCGAGCCACTTAAGTCTTGAGCGAAATTGTGATATATGATCAAACTTGCGCAGGCCAAAAATATAGCGTATGCACAGATTGAGCAGACGGTCGAGTTTGCTAAGCAGCTCCTCAGTTATATCTGGATAGGCAATATCGGCATAATCAAAAATAGGAAGCAACAGAGAGTTGACTAGCGTAACCTTGGCCGTCTGAGGAATAAATTTTTGCCAGAGCTTTAATGAATGCATAGTTCCAAAAATACGTCTCCTGACCTCATTAACCTGTAGCACCCAACTTAGATCGTCAGCCAAAATTAAGCCAAGGTTCTTAACCTGCCTAACATAATCTAAATCTACACCGTTTAGAGTGACCTTAGGTAGGTATTGATAGTCAAGTCGACATGTAATTTTTCTGCTCCCTATGATTATAACCCGTGTTTTGGCAGGATTTAATATTAACCCATGACATCTTGCCCACTGATGAACTGCAGCAAGATCAGAATTCATTCTGTCAACAGATGAATTTAGGTCATTTAAACTAAAATGCTGATACAGCTGGACATCATCTGCGTACAGGTGATACTTGCTGAAATTTATTACGGAAACAAGTGCATTGATAAACACAGAAAAAAGCAACGGAGATAAAACACCGCCTTGAGGAACACCAGCAACAACGTTACACCAATCGGAGAACTTATCATCAACACGTGTGCGTTGCCGGCGTCCCCGAAGATAGGAACTGAACCATTGTAGAACTGACGATGTTAAATTCAGGGATTTCAAAATTGCTAACAGGATGTCATAGTCAACACAGTTAAAGGCGTTACTGAAGTCCAGAAGGACAAGAAGAGTGAGTTGACGAAGCGGATCGCGAAGCGGATATCATCAGTTATTTTAATTAAGGCCGTGGAAGTACTGTGCAGAGATCGGAAACCAGACTGATAAGGATTAAAGAGATTGTGTTTGTTTAGAAATTTTGAGAGTTGGCCATGAACAACCTTTTCAAGAATTTTGGAGAAGAAGGAGAGGATAGATATTGGCCTATAGTGGCTTAAATTAGTAGGAGAACTATTTTTGGGGACAGGAATCAGGAACGCTTCTTTCCACTTGAGAGTATCTATATTTGTTCGATTCCAGCATATATACATTATTAGTATAAACAACTAACGTTATAAAAAGTATATTTCACGATACCATAAATATTAGAAAAAACAATTCCGTAATTTTATACGTCGCAGAGTCACTACGTAGCTATATTGTGGTTCTATAACGATTGGGTCGGCCCGACCGAGGAATGACCACGCTCTCACGGAATATCCGCATAAAGTATCAGCTTAATGGTGTTGTGTGATCAGAAGACGTTTTTTACTGGAAACGACGTCTATTTCCAGTTTGGGGTCTGTTAGAAAAATAATCAAAATGGAGCCAAGATTTCTATCTTGGCTGGATTTTGATTTTTTTTTCTAACATAGATGTAATGTCTATAGGCCAAAGCGCCCATTTACAATTAAGTGTACTGTGCGCGCTCGTCTCTCTTTAAAAAAAACCAAATGCAATGTTATTTTTCTATTTAAAATATCAATACTTGATTGATATGACGTTCAAGTCTAGCCATATAAATTTGTAGAAAAACTCCACACCAATGTGTGAAAATAGGAAGTGGAGTTTTTAATGTAACTGTTAAAATTAATGCAGTTGTAACCTTGAGCTTGCGGCGTTCTTAGTCCACGTAAAAGAGTCAAAAAGTTGAACTTTTCATAAAATGTAAAAGCTTCTGTCGGAAATTTAAATTCTTCTATACACTATTGCTTATCTCCTCTGTGTTTTCCAAAACTGTTATATGAAAACATTATTATTTCCAGTTCCCAGAAGTCGTTTTTTTCTTTTTTCAAAAAAATGTTTTTGTTTTCACCTTATGGCCTTTTTATCGTTTATAATATTGTAAGAGTAATGCTTGATAAATTACATTGCATGATAAATAATAATAATAATAAGTTTATTTTCACTTGTGAATTTAGTAATTCCATTGGAATGGAGCTGGGGACGGATAAGTGTGCGCTCCTCCATGTTGAAAGGGGAAGGGTTACTAACTCTGAGGGCATAGACTTATCTATGGCCGTCAACTTATGAACCCTTTCCGAGGCTAAAACATACCGATACCTGGGTATGTCACAGAACATCGGTATCGATGAGGCTGGTATGAAATAGTCAGTTTGCAGCATGTTTTATGCACGCCTGACCAAAGTGCTTAACAGCCTTTTGTCCGGTGTGAATAAGGCACACGCATATTGTGGCTGGGTCATGCCTGTCCTCATGTATACCTTTGGCATACTCAGGTGGACTCAGACTGAACTTAACGCACTAGATAGAAAAGTCCGCACAACCATGACGTCCCATAGGATGCATCATCCGAGATCGTCGGTAATGAGGCTGTACTTGCCGCGAAAGCATGGTGGGCGTGGCTTCCTGAGCGCGCTCACCATGCATACTCGCGAAGTGTGCAGCCTCCGTGATTACTTCCTGGCGAGATTGGATTATCCATTCTATAAGGACGTCATTTCTTGTGATAAAGGACTTACCCCTCTATCCTCAGCCAACGAGCAACGGCAAGACCCGGCAGTGCAGAGCATTTCCGACCAGGAGACCGTATGGAAGGAGAAGGAGCTCCACGGGAGGTTTTACAAGGCTCTACATGAGCGTTTTGTAGACACAGTAGGCTCCCTCCACTAGCTACGCTTTGGTGACCTCTTCGGGGAAACCGAGGGTTTTGTTTGTGCAATACAAGATCAGGTTATTAAGACCAACAACTATCGGAGATACATCCTAAAGGATGGCACCGTCGACATCCGTCGAGCTTGTCACCATCCCGGTGAGTCACTTAGGTATGTCATCTTTGGTTGTTCGGCGCTTTCTTACTCTGAGTACTTGCACAGACACCTAGTGGCCAGAATCCTTCACCAGGAGCTTGCTCTGAAATATGGTCTCGTGGATCGGAAATTGCCGTATTACAAGTACTTGCCGGAAGCCGTGCTCGAAAATAATCGCGCCAGGCTCTATTGGGACTGGGCCATCATCACAAACAGGACTATTCTTGCGAATAAGCCTGATATTGTGCTGATGGACCGGGCACAGTCAAGGATATTGTTGGTCGACATTACCATTCCGTATGACGAGAACCTCGTGAAAACTGAAACAGATAAGCGAACAAAATATCTGGATCTGGCTCACGAGGTGACTGACATGTGGGGTGGTCTGCCGGCCGAAATAACCCCTGTAGTCGTCTCTGCGAATGCGCTAATCCCAGTCAATCTCTCGGGTCATCTGAGGCAACTGGGACTCCGTGACGGACCACTCCGGGCTCAAATGCAGAAGGCAGTGCTCCTCGATACCGCCCGCATCGTCCGTCGGTTTCTTTCCCTTTCCTCCTAACCTTCGGCCGTCTGGTCTCCCCTGGTTGGATCTTTATTTATTTATGTCTTTTTTGTATTTTTATTTTATTTTATTGATATTTATGTATAGTTATCTTTTCATTGTAATTTATAATTATATATTTATAGAACCCGTATAGAATAGATGAGAAAACTATATATACCACAAAATAATGATAAGTGTTTATTTCAAACGTAAGGAACATCCATGTTCCATCAAATGTTTGTTCTAATTTATTTCAATTTTATCATAACGTATTGAAATAACTAATTTGAGCATCAATTTTCTACAATATTTACAGAGTAGGAATTATATTAAAGTGTTAAAAGTTATGACTGGGCTTTCGTCGTAAATATCTGCACGTAATTGGCTTTCCCGACTCGGAGCCACCGTAAACTGTTTTACAGCGCGGTTTAACACTTTATAAAATTTTTAATGTTAGAACGTGTTTATATAATCAAGGTCAAGACTATGTAGACTTATAAGTGATCTTATTTTCAAATCTTCACTCTTTACATATTTTGCTATCCACTTTATATCTTTGCTTTATTATAAAAAAATAGTAAGTCTCAGATTAATTTATAATTTTAATATTTATTGATTGACAAACTGTATTTTAACTATACTAAAGTGCTAACATCATCATTACAAGTATTCCCTACCGTTTTCCAAAAATAGGCCAAAAATAGGTTTCTCCAAAAGTGCTTCTACTTTGCCGGTCTAGTTAATTCTTGCCGTCTTAGAAAAGTTTTTATGAAAGGAAGAAGTTCTTTTGAAAGAAGGAACATAATTCAGCTATAAGTGACTGTAATATCACCAAAGGCATAGTTGGTCAATTGTCATTCGCTGTTGCTTACAATATCGTTCATTTTATATTTCCTCCTGTTGATTTTCATTTTTCACCATCTATATTACCTACGTGGCCAGCATCATCAAGGAGAATTGTGAAAGTGCCAATTTATTTTTAATACGGGACTCTAGAGGAAGTGCACAAATTAGTACTTGCTCAGAACCCGGCATACTGAATTGTAATGAATTAGTGAGTAATGACTTGATCCCTGCGGGAGTGAACTAGAGGATAAAGTAAAAAGGGGGCTCAATTCAACTGTAATTTTATATATTATATAATATCTTCTAGATAAAACAGAACCTAATTTTTAAAGTGATCCCATATAAATTTGAACCAGAAATGATTTCAACCGAATTCAGTTTATTTTGAATATGATTCAATTATTTAAAATTTAAAGATTTTTTTCTAATAGTCTTAATGGATATGGGTACACTCAATGCATCATATTAAAGTCAGTATGCAAAGGAAGTAAATATTTTTAAAATTTTTATTGAAAGTGATGGAAATACCCGGTAGTTTAGTCAAAGGATATATAAAAATATACGATTATATTTACTTGGCAAATATTTTCTTAGAAAAACTTACGCTCAGCTCACGTAAAAGAGGTAAAGGAGTAAGTAAGTTATTTCCGTCTTCGAACTTCCGCATAAGATTCTTTGTTAAAAAACAGCCGGTGACAGTAAATTCCATATTTCTAAAATAGTAATTTATTCCTCATATTATTATATTACATTGCATCTTAGTCCTCAGGGATGACAACGCATACGCATTCTTAACGAGTATTACACGTAGTAGAGCCATGCTGCAGCTTTATTAGTCGTATGGCTGTGGCATGAATGGATTGGTTCAACCGGAGAAGGACCACGTTCTCACAAAATACCAGCGTAAAATAGTAGCTTAACGCTGCTGTGTTTCGTACGGTGAGTGTAGAGATCCGAAGACCCTTTTAACTGAAAAGGAGGCATTGTATCTTAGTCCTCATGGCTGACAACGCATCTGAATTTCGATTCGTAATCTGGGATAGACGTAGATGTCTATGAGCCACAGCAACCACTGACCATCATGTGGGCTGTGTGCTTGTCTGTCATCTTTATCCTATAAAAAATCCACAATTGGCTACAGCATCCACTTACCTTTAGAAGATTATGTGCTTGTTTTTCCATTATTCCATAAAAATATGTTTATAATTAGACTTTTATTTAGATAACATAATCTTATGAATATTTTGAAATAACTGGTCATCATTACAGCCCTTCACAAGTCCACTGCTGAACAAAGGTCTCCCCCAAGTATCGCCACAGAGCACGGTCCTGAGCCACCTGCATCCATCAACTTCCTGAATATCTTACCAGATCGTCACTCCATCTAGTGGGAGGTCGCCCTGCACTAAGCCTACTGGTACGGGGCTGCCACTCGAAAACCTTTCTTCCCCATCGGTTATCGGTTCTTCGAGCTATATGGCCGGCCCATTGCCACTTCAGCTTACTAATCCGTTGGGCTATGTCGGTCGCTCTGGTTTTACTGCGGATATCCTCATTTCTGAGTCTATCACGCAGAGAAACTCCGAGCATAGCCCTCTCCATAGGTCGCTGAGCGAACTTGATCGTCCTCATACGGCCGGCAGTGAAGGACCACGTCTCTGATCCGTAAGTCATCACTGGCAACACGCACTGGTTGTACATTTTAGTTTTCAGAGATTGAGGTATACCTGACGAGAAGATATGTCGCAATTTCCCAAACGCTCCCCAGCCGAGTTGAATCCGTCGATTGACCTCTCGGTCGAAGTTGGACTTGCCTAGTCGGACTATTTGTCCCAGGTAAACGTACTCGTCAACAACTTCGAGCATAGTGCTCCCAACAAATACCGGCATAGGTGTGACATGGACATTAAACATGATCTTTATTTTGTGCATATTCATCTTAAGACCCATCCGTTGGGAGACACTATTGAGGTCATTGAACATAGTTCTAAGGTCCTCCAGCGATTCTGTCATAAGGACTATATCGTCGGTAAATCGAAGGTGAGTGATGTACTCGCCATTGATGTTAATACCGTATCCTTTCCAGTCCAGTAGCTTGAAAACGTCTTCCAATGCAGCTGTGAAGATTTTCGGGGATATAACGTCACCCTGTCTTACACCTCTCTGCAGTTGCATAGGTTTCCAACTCTGGTTCTGTACTCGGATAGCCATCGTAGCCCTACTGTACAAACACTTCAGCACTTCGATATACCGACAGTCAACTTGGCACCGCTGAAGGGGCTGTAGCACCGCCCAAATTTCGACGGAATCAAAGGTTTTCTCATAGTCCACATACGCCAGGCAAAGTGGCAGATTGTACTCTTCGGTCTTCTGTACAATCTGCCGCAGGGTATGTATGTGGTCTATGGCACTGAAGCCTTTTCGGAAACCGGCTTGTTCGGGAGGCTGGAAGTCGTCGAATCTGCGTGCGAGACGATTCGTAATGACTCTCGAAAACAGCACGTAGACATGGCTCAGAAGGGAAATCGGTCTGTAGTTCTTCAAGAGAACGTTGTCGACTTTCTTAAAGAACAAGATCACCGCACTTCAGCTCCATGCCTCCGGTGTAGTGTCACCATGGAGGACGGAATTGAAGAGCTTCTGAAGGACTTCAAGTACCGGTGTTCCACCCGCTTGCAGAAGCTCCGCTGTAATTCCATCCTCGCCTGGGGCCCTGCCGTTTTTAAGGTGCTGGAGAGCCATTCTAATCTCGCTAAGACTGACGTCCGGGATATCATCGGAATAGTGTCGGGTAAGACTTGCTCTTGGATCGTTACTCACACTTGCGTGTGGCTCCAACGATGATGTGTACAGCTGCCCATAGAACCTCTCAATCTCACTCAAAATCTCAGGTGTCTCGGAAACGATGCTGCCACACTCAGTCTTGAGCTTTGAAAGTTGGCTCTTTCTGGCAGATAGATCTCTGGCAAAGACTGGAGCCCTGTAAAAAGCCGTATGGCGGTTGAGAATATCCACTACCCCATATCTTCCCGTGGGTGTCGTAAGAGGCGACAGAGGGACACAGAAAGGAGATGGGTAGCAGCATCTTCCTAATGACAACAATAACATAATAAAAACATTCAACCGGTTAATTTCATACGTGTTAAAGCAACGCTGCGGCTATATTATGGTTATAGCAAAAATGGGTCAGCTCGACCGGGAAGGACTATCTTATCAAAGAACACTAGCGTAGAATTAAAATATTGTATATATTATATATAAAAGCAGCGCACCATACGAAACGCAGCTTAATGCTGTATTTTGTATGCTGCTTGCAAAAAGTCTGAGACCCTTTTTACTAGATATAAAGCGACCCATCTCAGTTCCCAGGGGAGAAAACGCATCTGCATTTTGATTCTTAATCAAGGATAAATTTATATCTTACACTACCGCTGGCTACAGCGGATACATAAGGTATGCTCTCGTTTGTCCAAGTTACCCATATATGTTAACACTAGGATACTTTTATGACAGTAGCCGTCGTTGGTGAACTCGAATCTACTGTTTATCTTTTAGCAATGCTTACCACAGTCTATACTTGTGACGCGTACCGTTAAACACAAACTAATGTTTATTTATTTTATTAGTAAACTAAAGAGGTATTAATATTACAAATTAAAAACTCTAGTTGTACGCATCATTATGTGTATTCTAGTTAATTATTTTAAACCAGTCTTATTAACCATGTCGAACATAACGTTATGAAAGTAATAATTAGCTTTTGGAAATTACAACAAAACTTGTAATACGAGTCCTTTGTTGTTATGCTTCTATATTCAAAGAAATAAACGTAAATTTTCATTTTACACCCACATATAATATGTAAGGATCAATGGTTTCTAAAGTATTACTGTACCGAATTTTTAAGGCTATCATTTGAACTGGTCAGCTCTAAAATGTATTTCGTCAGCAAACAAAGTGAATTGTGCTGCTTCTAGTGGTCGGCAAAAATAACATAATTGATGTATGATATTAGGTAGTCTTAAAATTTATTTCATAGGAACTTAAATATATCTGCATCAATATTAGTAATAGAACAACCAACCGTGATTTTATTAAATTCGGCAAAATGTTAAATTTATATTTATTTGCTAAATAATTTTATTTCTACAGCAACAAAAGTCCGCAAATTTTTTTGCATTGAGTTATTACATATAGATAGAACTATTTATTTTGCAAACATATATACCTATATTACCAAACTGACCAAATATTTACTTTTTTTTTGATACTTACTTACTTACTATACTTTTCTTGGTGGTGACCAGGTTTTGCGTGGTGTTTTTTGTACGGCCGGCAAAATACTACTAACATTATGCTGTCAAATAACTACTTTTAGCAGATTTTTCCTGCTGACAAGTATATTAAAAACACCATTTAAATACTTGCCGATACGAAATATGAATACTAGTTGAGTATTTACTTACTTACTTACTTACTTATCGTCACGCACAATCCCTAACGGGGTAGCCAGAGAGAACAGATCGCCAAGTGTCACGATCCTTACATACCTCTTTCGCTTCTTTCAGGTTCATTAACTTCTTCATACATGCACGTCTAGGTATCCGAGTACTCTTGACCCTCCCCTCTTCGAGCAATTTGCTCACATGGTCTTCGAAAGTTAGTCTCGGTCTACCTCGACACCTTTTAATATTTACTTTCGCTCTATATATTTTCTTCACCATTCGGTCTTCACTCATTCGTTCAACGTGTCCAAACCATTGGAGTACGCCCCTATCAATTTTTGTGATAAGGTCATCTTTCAATCCTGCCATATTGCGAATCTCTTCGTTTCGCTTTCGGTCGGCTATGGTAACGCCACACATTTTACGAAGAGATCGCATCTCCACTGCATTCAACTTGCTTTTATGCTTCTTCTGGCATACCCAGGTTTCGCTGCCATATAACAAAGTCGGTACCAACACTGCGTTATGTATTGCAAGGCGTGCACTCTTCACCACGCCTTGCCTTTTTATTAATGCATTCAGGGCACCATTGACTTTGTTTCCGGCAGCGACACGCCTATCCACATCTAAATCACATCTTCCATCCCGGCTGAAAGCACTCCCCAAGTATACAATTTCATTTACCTGTTCTTGTTTTTTTGTTGTTGAGTATTTGGACTAATTATTTATAAATTAATCCGAAGTTTTCAGAAATTGTTGATGTATGATGTATCATTTATAAATTCCAACTAGTATGTTTTGAAATAACTATTAATTATGTGGAATATGTGAATAATGAAATAGCTATGATGTTAAGATAACTTTATGTAAGTTTAGGTAGGTTAGGATAAATCTAAATCTTAATTAAAATAAACATTAATATTGGGATGATAAGATAATGCACTACCTCGTCATAAAAAAAAAACTATGTGCTTTTTTGACAAATGTTACTCATAATGTAAAAAAAAATTCTTACCGAGAAACGAAATTGTATCAGTCAACTTAATAAATCTTTTTTGGACATAATTATAACATCATTTAAAATTGCAATTAACTATTTTTTTGGTGCTGACGGGGATCGTACCCAGGTTGTTCGCGTACTGTGTAATTTACAGCGAGCGCTTGGTCCCTGAGCTACCACGACTCTCATTGGTGGTAGCAGTGATTGAACTTCTTGGTTCTGATGCTTGCGTTGGTACTGTGAAATTTAGGGTGATCACTCAGCCTATGAGCAACAATGATAGTAACAGAAGAAAAAGCAATTATAAATCGCAGAGCCTAAATTAATATATTCTGATGTGATGATGACGGAAGTGAATCTATTACTTCCATTTCCTCACGTGGCTGTCATTACTGTCCTGTCGTGGCGACTAAGAACAAAGTCATAAAGACTTTTCCACCTCTGATAGATAACGGTTTGATCATTTCGTATAAACCAGATATAAAATATCCAGATCGACAACGTAAAGTAACGAAATGGTGCGATATATCGGCGATTACCAAAGCTTGACTATTGAGACACATCTTTATTCTAATAGAAAATGCCTATGACCGGTAGGGGATAGTACATTATGAGGAGCTGATAAAATGGACAAGTGAAAATGTGCAAAAATACAATTATATTATGTTGATTGAGATATCATCATTGATCAAATATTTCCATTCTTTAGTTGTGGATATCACTAGTATTTGGAACAAACATGTTGATGCATTATTTATTACTTACACAACAACACAATACAACTTACTTAATAGTACGAGCAAGTGACGGCAATAAATAAGATCAGGTATACATTTTGCGGATATCCATATTATATTAACTTTACCGTTATAGCCCATCAAACGCTGAACATAGGCCTCCCCAATAGCCTGCCTCAAAGGGGATTTTTTCCATAGTAGCAATGCTCGGTAGGTGGCTTGGTAAACGGAGTTGAATATTATTTTGAATTGTTATCAGGCAGATCCTGCTGCCCATTTCATGTTTCAGTTTCCCTCTGTCGCCTCTTACGTCACCCAGGAGACTATATGGGGTGGTGAATATTTTATACCAATATACGGTGACAGTATCCATTTTAATATTTATTTATTATTTTTTTATTAATTTATTTCAATCAACAAGGATTGTAGGGTAAAATTACATTCATTCAAATCTTTTCTTATATTAAAATTATAAATCGTTACTAATATTAATTGTATCAAATGCTTTAGTATTTATAATAATATCGAAAATAAAATAATAATTTAATTATAATAATAAAATAACATAAATCGATTTCACCGTTACGTACACATATCAACAATACCACCAACAAAACTTAACATAATGATATAGTATAATAAGTTTTGTTAAAAATACAATGAAAAGGTCTTAAATATATGTAAGTAAAATTAGGTAGTAAATTAGTTCATATACCTGAAGTGCCTCTCCAAGGCAATGGGCACATGTACATAAACCCAGTGCCTAAAAAAAGCACACTTGGTTTCTCACTAATTACGTTAAGAATGCTGTTGGCGCCCACGAACCCTGTGCCTCAGTGACGCAGTTCTTTTGCGAATAAGTGTTGTAAAATTGTCTACATTGGCGTTAATAAATATACCTGATGCACTACAGGAACGTGGGAGCCCCAGCAACAATCTAAAACCATTATTATATTGTGTACGTAGGGTGTTGTATCCCCGCCACGTATATCTGACCCATAAGGCACACGTATAGAGGGATATACCAATAGGCCTTACATAAAATAACTTTTACCTTGGCTGTACAGCGTGAGAACCGACGGGCCAGCATATTGCAGTGGACAGCCAGCGCCCTCCTCCCTTCTCTTTCAATGTCTTCTTTATCATCTTTTAAATCTTCGGTAACAACATGGCCTAGGTACTTAAATTCAGTTACTCGTTTAAGTGCAACACCCCCTAAAGTATTCCCCGCCCCCAGTAGTCTAGGTAAGTGCGGACCAGCGAACTGAAAGAGCTCGATGCTAAGGCAATCGTGACCAGGTGACTTTCCTCCAGTTATGCCATTTATCAAAACAGAAATGTCCCTGGCGGTGATGCGATCGGGCACGTGAGTTGTTGCACCAGTCTGGTGATGAACCTCAGCATCTACTTTAACAGGTGACTGTAAAGAAGACTGAACCTGTAAATGACTCTTAAAAAGATTGGCTATCTTCGCCGGTTCATTTACAACCCCAACGCTCACCGGGGTACCTGCTCTAGGACTCACTGCTTAGTATGCTTCCAAAACCCACTAAAATCTTTATTCCTATGTTGATACGCTAGTTTATTCATCTTGATCTGGTCTTGATTACTTTGACAGAGCTTAAGTTTTCGTTTAAATACTCTTTTAGATTCCATCATATCATTATAAATATATCCACCACGCGGTTTCCCATGCCAAATACAATTTAGGAATTTTTGTCGAGTATCACGGTGAGCATCGCGTACGTACCAGTTCCACCCTATTATAGGTCGACCACGCTTTTTGACTATCTCCCGCTCGCGATCATTGTCGTACTGTACTTAGAGGCCTCACACAAAGTATTAACAATGGACATATACATGTAGGAATGGAACGTAAGTTAATGGAGTGGAAACGGAACGTAAGTGTGTGAGAAGGAGGACGTGAGGTGAGAGAGAGAGAGGTGGAGGAAGGTGGCCTTTTTTTCTGTTTTTGGAACGAGGATGGGAAGCGTGCGTGACTTAAACTAAAAAAGGTGTTAAAAGTGAAATTAAAACAATATATTGATTATTCTCGATTTTTTTAAGAGTTCTTCCAAAATCCCACACAATTTTGGTGTCAGAAGTGGGATTGTCTCAAAATAAGTGGGATTTCAAGTTACGACGGCACGTGGTCACGGCGTGCAGCGGTACCAGCGCAAGGCGGCGACGGTGCACAAGACAAGCACATTAAAATAAGAAGGTGGTTCTCCGATGGGAGAAAATAACGACGTTAACGAAGTTAAGAAGACTACAGCTCAAGACGCGCTGCAAGAAAAGGCTGTAAAAGATTCACAAGACGTAAAAATGGCGGCGGAAGGCTTTTCAAGCATGGTGGACAGCATCGTGAAGTTTAGCGGTGATGATAAGACTTATTTGTCAACAAAGTGGGCTCAGGACATCGAAGACAATAAGGAGGTTTTTAGCTGGACAAATCAGCAAACATTAATAGTAGCGAGAAGATCCTTGACAGACACGGCTGAACTGTGGCTACGATCAGAAAAAGTTTATAAGACGTTCGAAGAGCTCAAAACAGCACTACAGAAAGAATTCCCTGACTCACTTAACGCAAAAGAGATGCACGAGTTAATGGCGTCGCGCAAGAAACAGCGGGACGATACTTGTTATCAGTATATGCTGATTATGAAGGAACTGGGCAAAAGAGCTAAATTCCCAGACTACGTCTCGATCCAGTACATCGTGGACGGCATCGTAGATCAAGAAATAAACAAGATGATGTTGTATGGAATTACATCATATTCAGTGTTAAAAGAAAAACTCATTTGTTATGAAAAAATGAAGACGAAGATCGTTCCTGAAAAACAAAGAAAGTCATCCATATCATATCTATCGACTTCATCGTCGGGTTCAGTAAGTCGGCAGCAACCTAATAATAATAAAAGATGTTATAAGTGCGGCGATCCAAGTCATTTTTCAACAGCGTGTACGAATGGAACGAAATGCTTACGGTGTAATAAGTCCGGCCATATTGGTACACAGTGCACGAACGAGCAGAGCAGCGGCGTTGCAAACATGGGCGAATCGTCGGTTAAGCAGTTTCGCGAGTATCGCGTAAGCGGCCCGGTAGAGAAAGGGAGACAACAAATGTCGGTAAAGCAGAGTATGGCGGAAGCGCAACGACAATCGGCCATGTTCGGACTTTCGGCCAATAGAAGATCGGGCACTGCGGGCTGCCATGACAGCTGCAATATGGCGAACGAGAACGATGACTGGCGAGATGTAAACAAACACGAAAAGCAACAAAATACGCCGGTTAAATTAATTAAGTTGTGCGGAATTGACATGGACGCGTTAATCGATACGGGCAGTCAAATTAATCTGATGGCAAGTGACGTGTATAATGAACTGAACGTGGACAAGTGCGCAGATAACACGATTTTAGCGGGACTCGGACTGTCAAAAATAAAATCGTGTGGAAAGTTTTACGAAAGTGTTTCGATCGACGGAAGATATTACGACGGGGTTATTTTTCACATCGTACCTAAAGACTGTATGCCCTATAAAGTGATTTTAGGTCAGGAATTTCTAAAAAATGTTGTCATGGTTATGCGTGAGGGTTCCGTATTGTTGTTACCTAAAGGTGAGGAATGGTTGACGAGAGTGAATTGTTGTGTGAGTGAGGTTGATATTGCAGGTCACATCCACGATGATGGCATTAAGGCAGAGGTGGAGCAGCTCGTGACGCAGTACAACCCGGTCCAGACGAAAGAGGCGCCTATCGAACTCAAGATTATACTTAAGGATGACATCCCAGTGGCGCAGCGCCCAAGAAGACTTGCCTTGATGGAACAGAAGATAGTGGAGGATCAGGTAGACGAGTGATTACGCAAAGGAATTGTTCAGGTGAGTTTCTCTGAATATACTAGCCCTGTAGTCCTTGTAAAGAAAAAAGATGGTTCAACTAGAGTATGCATTGACTATAGGCAGTTGAATAAAAAGATGGTTAAGGATGAATTTGCCTTACCATTGATCGAGGACTTAATTGATAAGTTGAAATATGCTAAGGTGTTCAGTGTCCTAGATCTTAAAAATGGTTTCTTCCATTTAAGAATGAGCAAGGAGTCCATACCCTTCACATCGTTTGTCACGCATCATGGGCAGTGGGAATTTCTTAGAGCACCATTTGGTCTCTCCGTATCGCCGAAGTACTTCATGAGGTTTATCACCATCATATTTAGGGACTTGATACAAGAAGGTGTTATGATGATATTCATAGACGATATTGTTATTCCAGCGCAGACGGAGGAAGATGCTGTACAGAAATTAAGACGAGTGCTGGAGGTGGCTGCTGAGTATGGACTTGAAATCAACTGGAAGAAGGCGAGGCTGATACACCACGAGATTAAATACTTGGGACATCTGGTCAAAGACGGGCAGGTACAACCCAGTCCGGATAAGATTGAAGCAGTCGCACAATACCCCGAGCCTGTGAATGTCAAACAGATCCAAAGTTTTGTCGGGCTGACTTCCTATTTTAGAAAGTATATAAGAGGCTATGCACAGATAGCAAGGCCGCTAACAGATTTGATGAGGAAAGATGTGAAGTTTGTTTTCGGGCCTGAAGAACTACAAGCGTTCAACATTTTGAAGCAGAAGCTAACGAGTGAACCAGTACTGATGATGTTTGACCAGAAGCTGCACACAGAACTTCATTCAGATGCATCTAGCATAGCTCTAGCCTCTATTCTCATGCAGAAAAATGCAAAAGGAGAAATGCACCCTGTATATTACAGGAGTAGAAGGACGAATGACATTGAAAGTTGTTATTCAAGCTATGAGCTTGAGGCACTCGCAGTAATAGAAGGTGTGAAAATGTTTCACCACTACCTCTTTGGCAGGTACTTTAAGATTGTCACAGAATGTGAGGCATTTGAGCTTACCTTGAAGAAGAAGGAGCTAACACCAAAGGTGGCCAGGTGGGTATTACTTCTCAGCGAGTATGACTATGATATCGAACATCGAGCGGGATGCAGGATGCCACACGCAGATGCGCTCAGCACAATCCCATATGTAGCTGCAGTGGTAACATTGCACGAGAAGATTAGCCAGGCGCAAGAAAGAGATGAAGACCTCAAGGCGATAAAACAGCTGATTTTGACAGATGGCCAGTATAATGACTATTATGTGGAACAAGGAGTGCTTTACAAAGGTGATCAGAGACAACTGGTGGTCCCCAAGCTAATGGAAAAATCAAGCAAGTACATAGCAATGGTCACTTTGCTATGAAGAAAATGAAAGAAGCAATAAGCAAAGACTATTTTATAAAGAATATGGACAGAAAAATCGAAGAAGTGAGAGTTACCAGTTGCATACCGTGTCTGCTAGCAACCCGGAAAGAAGGCAAACAGGAGGGATATTTAAACCCTATTGGAAAAGAAGGGACTCCACTGCATACTTTGCATCTGGACCACGTCGGACCGCTAACTTAGACACGAAAAATGTACAATCACATACTCACAGTAGTTGACGGATTTACTAAATTTGTGTGGCTATACCCCACAAAAACAACAACTAGTGCAGAAGTAATAAGTAAGCTACAGTTGCACCAAGAGACGTTTGGAAACCCTGTACGTATCATAACAGACAGAGGCACAGCCTTTACCAGTGGAGCATTTAAGAAGTACTGCGAAGATGAAGGTATACAGCATGTAACCATTACAACCGGCATACCAAGAGGAAATGGCCAAGTAGAGCGGGTTCATCGGATAATAATACCCATGCTGACGAAACTGTGCATCGAAGACCAGTCGCTATGGTATAAACATGTTGGACGTGTGCAAAGAGCAATCAACAGTACTTACCAGAGAAGCATAGACACCACACCGTTCCAACTGCTCATTGGAACCAAGATGAACTGCAAGGAGGATGTAGAGATATTAAATTTGCTAGTCCAGGAAACTATAGCGCAATACAGTGAAAGCAGAGAAAGTTTAAGGCAGAAGGCCAGAGACCAAATTCAAAAGATACAGGAAGAAAATAGAAATACCTACAATAAGAAAAGGAAGCAGAGCTCTCAGTATGAGGTGGGAGATCTCGTCGCAATTAAAAAGACACAGTTTGGGCCAGGGCTCAAGCTGAAAGCGAAATTCTTCGGACCCTATAAGGTAGTCAAGGTGAAACGCAACGACCGATACGATGTTGTGAAGTTGTATCAAGGCACAGAGGGGCCGAACAGTACAGCGACATCTGCAGATTTCATGAAGAGATGGCCTGAAGAAGATGACTGCGAGTAAAAAAGGTATTGGGTAATAATATTTGTTCATAATTTTTTTTGGTTGTTTCAAGGTGTGAAAGTTTGAGACTGAATTATTAATACTAGGTAAACTTGATACTTATTATTTTTAAGGTGGAACCCTCAGTGTAGTATTACAAGACCTCATATAGCTGTAATAATGTAATATCTTAAGGTTCAGACTATTATGTAATTTCTTTTTGTATTGTCAAAGATAAACAGATCTCGCAGAGCACTATAGTGTTATATTAAGTCTAAGATGTATAATTTCTTTTTGTTTTGGTAAAGATGCAAATAAGTTTTCGTAACTTTCAGCAAGTGTGCGAGCTTTTTATTTTATGCTGTCACTTATGTCATATTATCTCATACTTGTATTGGATGTGTTTAGTAAGTTGTAGAAATGCAAAGAGTCTATCTACATTGTTGACTAGTGTCAGTAATTGTTTAATTTTTTTTAAAGTGCCATGAAAGATGTAATGTTTACTTATTCTGATGTATAATGCAGAATATGCATAGTTTAACTGTTTACTCCAACATAAAATAAACATGGCAATGGTTAAAGTTTATTTTATAATGTTAACGGAGCTTACTGCCACCCTCGCAACATTGTGCGTGTAAATTTCAAAATTTCGTGTGTTGGAATTGTATTATTCATTCGTTACACAGACGTGTGTACGTAAAAAATTCAAAAAGAATTATGAATTATCTACCAATTGATATGTTAAAAAGTGGTCATTATCATCATCAAACGCATGAGATAGCAGTAGCTTAAAACATTAAGGATCACATACAAGGGAATTTAGAATAGAGAATCAGGATTTAGGTAGACTTTATTCATTTTTGGAGGTACTGGTAGCTCGCAGTAAATCAGGTCTTAAAATATCATGTTAAAATTGAAATAGCACTCTTATGAAAATAAGTTCCCTTTTTACACGTACTATAAAATTTTTAATAACAATAAGCTTTATTGATAATTATACAGTGAATATATGAAGTCTCTGATTGCTGAACTAGGATATATATTCAAGAATGTTTCAAAAGGTATAAAAAATATTATACTACTTAATTTACGTATTAACTGTGTGTTGAGTGTGTTAGGGTTCATGTGTGCGTGTGTGTGTGTGTGTGTGTGTGTGTGTGTGTGTGTGTGTGTGTGTGTGCGTGCGTGCATGCGTGCGTGCGTGCGTGCGTGCGTGCGTGCGTGCGTGCGTGCGTGCGTGCGTGTGTGCGTTGTGCGTGCGTGCGTGCGTGCGTGCGTGCGTGTGTGCGTGTGTGCGTGTGTGTGTGTGTGTGTGTGTGTGTATGTACGTGTGCGTGTGTGTGTCATCAAGCGGATTACATTATAACATTAAACAAGTCCTCCGTTTCTTCATAATTTAATGATAAAAGCCATTTTTCTACCTTCTTTTTAAATTTGTAAAGTGGAAGTGGATAAAAGTCAAGAATTTTGTTTATTTTGTTATACAAATGTACACTAAGATAACCATTTTAAGTCAAGACATTAACTATTGTACGTTTTCTTTCTATTTTGTCTTTGTCGTATGCAGTAGCAAGATGTTGTCTGCTTATAAGTTGTAAAATGTATAACTGCCGAACAGTAAGAACTAGACAATCACTATAGAGTGTTCTAGTTGGGAATCTAAACGTCTTAAAATTCATCGTTTTAAGCAACGACCTTTGGGCTCTTTCAAGTCGCAAAATGTGGGTTTTGCATGCGCCACCCCAAACTCTAATACAATAGTTTATTACTGACTGAGCAAGCGCGTAATATACTACGCTAAGTGTATCAAAATCAGCCACATACCTTAGATGTTTAAACGCCCAAATTAGCTTCCTTACTCTAGAGGTTTGTAGATCTATATGACTAAGCCAGTTTATTGTACAATCTAAAATTGAAAACACAACATGATTTTCTGACTTTGTCGCCTCGGAACTACCTTCATTCTCATGTATTGAGTGTAACAGCCTATCAAAATTTTCATTGTAGAACATAGGTCTCTCTCATAGATTTCCTCATATATTTTCCACAATTGCCACGCTTGGCAGGGGTAAACTGTAACTGGAGGCAGTATATTTCCACTTCTCCGGAAAGTTTAATAAAATCTATCAGGCAATTTAAGAAAAGGCGTATCAGGGAGGGTTTTAGCGGTGGGCTTTTGGCAGGCTGTAATAAATGATTAAAAAATATAAACAATCTTGTAGAATGTCATCAAGATAAGTAAAAAGTTTAAATATCATACCTCAAAAATGAAGCTGTTATAATATGAATAGCATTATCCATCTTAACAACAAAATTACACCGATAAACTTTTAGAGCATGAGATAATAGATAAAGACAGATGCTGTATCTCGTTTGTCTAAAAACTTTGCAAAATTAGTATAACATGGTGAAGGTAAATTATAAATGCTGCGAAATTTCATTTATACCTTACAATGGGTTGTAAATTAGTTTTGCTTCTTAAATTTTGATAATGTTTTATTATTTTTGTGTTTATTGTAAAACTGTATATTATATGATGTATGAATGACAATGGTGATATTAAAATTAATACAGCTCATTTATGAGTATATGTAAGACTTTGGATTTAATAATAATGGTGGCATGGAACCTTCATTGTTGGGTATTAGAAAATTTCAGAGAAATCCGACCGTTTTATAGAATTTCTAATAGATTCCTTTTGATAGATTCTTCCTTAACATATTACAACAAACGTAATCGTGAACTAAATAAACTAAAAAATATAAAATCTTTGCTTTTAAATTAGTGTTTCAATATGACTTTTTATATATAAGAACTAGTTACTTGTAAGTTACTTAGACTTGGGGAATTTTTTTAATAAAAGTTGATACCCAACAGAAAGGTTTATCTTTGTATTTATTTTATAATTATTGTTAACAGCATGCGTATACTTTTGGCATTTTTATCTAATCTAAATTAGGGTGATGCACAAATTTGTCGTCATTTCGAATTTGAAATGATATGATTATCATCCATTATTATCCATTTATTAATGTTATTTTTTCATTTAAATTATTCCAAATAAATAATATTCAGGTACTATCATAGGTCTCCATCAACATCCATAACTAGGATTTTCATTTATGTCTTATGTCGTATATACTACGCTAGGATATAAATGTACATCCGAAAATATAATATTAATTTAATCTAATAATCCCATCCCAATCAATTTAAGTCTCAGCACTTCAGCTGTTCCCTGATTTGGGCCCAGTGGATAGTCCTTTCATGTGCCCCAACGGCTGCAGTAGATCAAGGTGATCTGAGGTTATATGTGATATTTGATTTCTTGCCCAAACAATCACGACACGTAAGAAAATTAACGGTATAGGTAGTCATATACGTGCAACGTACATTACATTAAAATATTTTTAAGAACATTTTCAGTAAAAGAAGTTCTTACCCAATAGATAGAAAGACAATCTTAAACATGTTTGTCTGGTCCATTATCGAAATTGAAAAACGGCTTGTCATGACTTGATTCATGTTTGAAGGTTCTATCTCAGTTATCATAAGGAATTTGTAAACATTAATTTTATCAGAAAGTAAAAATTAACAACGAAATAACCACTTCGAAAGAAGCGAAAAATATTCCTTCCTTTACAAATAAAAAAGCTACGATTTTCCAAATGTTCAATTTCGTAATGACGAGAATGAAAAAGTGGACGGCTCGTAATATAAGAAAATCTATATTTTTTATCTCTAGGGTATTGTTAGAGTAAGAAGTGGAAATGAAAGGCTTTTTGTATTGTAAACAGCGAGAATTTTTCATTTTTTTTGTTTATGTTATTTAAGATGGTTTTAAGCCCATTATAATGTTGATTTTTAATTATTTACAGTGTTAACTCAGACACTTCTAAAGTGAAATTGTTACAGATACTAACGGCCTCATTTATAATCATTGATCACCGCTTAATAACATTAATTTCGATACAAATCTCATTCCATTGTTATTAAGTGAAAAGGGAGAGAGTGCAACTTTAAAAATTTCTTAAATTGTCACTCGTTTAATTAAGGCTGTTGATCTACTATTACTCTGTTAAGATACCTATTTAATTTATGAAAATTATTAATAGAATGGTAGCTCATCACCTGAGCGCTAAACGTAAGTTTCATATAATGAGAGTTATTTTAAGTATTGGTTTATCACGTGGGTAGATAGGCTTGAAGGAAAATTTAGCAAGAAAACCTGTGTTAGAATGAAAAGTTATGTCAAAGATAAAATGCGCCGTCCTGTCATAGTGTACAGGAGTATCAAGGTGGATTAGCTACTCTAAAACTCTTTCGAATTTGATTAAATATTAAATTAAACGGATACGTTCCCCTGCACGATGACTTTTCCGTTTTTTGTTATTTGAAACCACGAAACGAACATAAGACTTTGCAAGTGAATAGCGAGATTCCGAATAATTTATTATTCGGGATTTGAACTTAACATAGTTATTTGATTCACGCTTTGCTATCAAACAATGATGGTATTTCTATCTTCCCATTCCTTTTAGAGCGATAAATGTTTCGTTCGTGTTGTATCTTATATGATATTATGTTTTCAATAAACAATTAAAAATTAAAGCAAAATTGCAACCTTAATTCGTCCTACGGCCGCGCATAGGCCTCCTTTCATTTCTCTACATGTTCTTGAAACGTTTTAATTCTATGACACGACGTTTTCTTCGTAACATTTTTCCTCGCGATGTTTTCCAGCGTCGCCGAGCACGTGGTAAAGCACCACATAAATTGCGCTCAACTATTACACTGGTGCTGCTGTCTGGTCTGTAGTCAGCCTAAAATCGTTTATATTTCAATAATAATTGCTTCATTATTTATTCGACTCAAAACAAGAAAAATATTTTTAGTTAGAGTGTGTGTTAACTTGGTACGTGATATTTTCGACAATTTTAACATAATTTTGATGATACTTAATAATTGTAACGTATAACTTAAGTTAAATATTCTAACTAGAAAGGTAGCAGCAAAAGGCATGCAATTTTTAATGTATCTATTTAGACGGTATAAAGATTGTGATGTAATTACAAAAAAGTCTTAAAAAAGACGAGGACTAAAGATAAAATAATTTCACATCCTGAAGTCAGGGTTTTAATTCTTCTGTACTCTTTGCCTTGGAACTGATTTTAGAATTTGATCAATCATCAAATTCTAAAGTCAGTTCCAAGGCAAAGGTTCAATCAATCCCCATTAAATCCCATGTAGTTGCATGCGTCCGACAAAACCCGAACGGTCGCATGCGGCCGTACCCACCCACAGCACTTTAAAATCATTAAAACTTATATTTAGAAACTACTTTTCTATGAAAAAGTTCGGCATTACAAAATCTATACAAAATTTTCTATCCTTTGGTCTAAACAAAAGTCCAGTTTCGCGTCTTCACAAAAATATTGTATTTTGATAACAAAAATCGGTTACATACCAAGCGGATGTTGGCAGCGTGAAAATCGCTATTATTTCTACATATTACTCGAAATAATTTACGTAAAAAGATAAATTATATTCACACAAAAACTTTCATACCTATTTTATAATGAAACACTATACTAAAACATTGATAAAACACTAGAAAAACCCAAAAATCAACACAAAAAAATAAAATTTCATATTGAGCTTAGTAGGTAGCTTAGGTAGTAGTCTTTAAATATTTATGGGTTTAAGTGCTGCGGCCGAATTCAGTCGCTTGGTATTTGACGGAATATCGCCGCGATCGAATTCGGCCGCTTGGTAGTTAAGGGGTAACGCTTGAACTTGAAGTCTTTATTTTTACATAATGGTCTGTGTTACGTACATGATATAACTATAAAGTAGTATTTTCAACGTAAATAGTAAAAGCAGTGCAGAAGCCCACAAGTTTTAAATAGATATACATCTTTGAATAAAAGAGGCTAATGAATAACTAGGCCGCCTATTTCAGGCATTTGTTTTCTTTGCTGAATTTCTGCATTATTTAGATTACATTTTGTGCATGTGTGTTTTTTTAATAATAACAATATATTTTCACTATTCTATCATTCACTCTTTCCACATATCTAAAACTCCGAAGGAAAGACGACGCTGATGACATCATTGGTGATGCTTTATTCGGCAGACCATGTCAATTTATATAGCACACCATTTTTCGGTAACAGTATAGCATTAATTTGAACGAACTTTTTACCATATTTTGTGAGCGATGATTAAAGGAGCTTATTGCCATTCTCGCAAATTTGTTATTGTTATTGCGTTATACATTCACTACATAGACGTGTGTGGGTGTAAATGGTTCGAGACCAGATAAGTCAATTCCCCTAAAATCACCCTTTAGTCATATCGACACTCAATATGAACAACATTGTAACTGTAGTTACATGTTGGTACTTATTTATGTCATATGAATTCAGCAAGAACAGACTTTTATTTCGGTCTTTGAACCGTATCTGTATGACAATAAGAAGTACTTTTGTGAAATGGAATAACTTCATTGTAATTGAAAATGTACTGTGTTTTGTTGAAGTATAATTGTAGATGAAGTTGCAATACACAAAAGTTTGAGTAACAATTGTTTCTTTGTGTTAAATTTGTTGCAAATGGACATACAATATTATTCATTTAAATTATTAGACTGTTTTTACTTTGACCACGTTGTAATTTTTAATTACAATGTATTTCTTCTTAAATGTTTGATAACGTTATAATCGTAAATAAAGGTGCGGTGTTGACATCGAGACTAAGTTTCGAGTTTGTCATTTGAATATAATAGTATCGTTATATGCCATGTTATTGTTAGCGAGCAATATTTTTATTCATAAACGTAACCGCCATTACTGTCAGGTTTCTGCTCATTGGACGTTTTGTTCCAGTGATAGTAACTGTTTGTGGATTAAATTTATTGTGATAATGAAGTCTCGTGGGAAGCTTATGGTGAGTCTCCTTCGCAAAAAAGATGTCTCAGTTGTGGAATCAATGGGTAAGTAATAAACATAGATATTACACGCTATCTTATTTATAACCTAAAATTTTCAATTGTTTTGATTTGATTTGTGTTTACTTTTGTTACTTCGCTAGTTAGACTTGAGTTGAACACCGAAATCTAATGAATAGTGAACATACAATAAAATTAGTTTATGATTATCTGATTCACAGAAAGTACGGATACTCCAACTGACGACACTTCAAATCAAATGGATATCTATAAGAAACGCAACAGATGTCAATTTGAATTTTTCAATGGTTGGTATTCTTGTTGTTAAAAAGTTATTCTTACCTTTATTTGTTACGTCCCTATCCAGTAATAACTCATATCTACCTACTTAATCTTTTATTTTTTATAGGTGCCGAATTAATAAACTTTAAAAGAAAATTAAGACGGCGGCGTAATTGTCCCATTCATTACGCCTGTTCAGAAGACGATAATGATGGTGATTTTTCAGCTGATGATTTATCAGACGAATACCTACCCCCTCAGCCACAAAGCTCAAAAGTACAGTATACTGGTACGTGTAACTTTAAACTGCCTACAATTAATATTTATTACTTAGGCACATGGAATATTACCTACCTAAACTTTTTAATTCATTGACACATATTTTATAGAAAATTTTTGTATTTCTTAAATTAATTTGATGGTTTGATCAATATATATATATATATATATATATATATATATATATATATATATATATATATACATATATATATATATATATATACATATATATATATATATATATATATATATATATATTTCTTTTTGCAGATAGTGATTGCACTGAAATACTTAGTAATTGTCAAGAGGCAGAGGAACATAACGTGGAAATTAATTCACTAATTACTCCTAGTGATTTGGGTGTAGAGCTAGCTTCAAGTTCAAGACCTGTACACCAAAATTACAACTCTGTTTTAGGTACTTTCATCACCTTTGTACCTGGCTATAGCATGCACTTTTTACCACTTGTTGAATCTACATTCTACTTCATTTATAATAATGATAACATTGAGATTCGTGCCAACCCTTACCTAATGTTTAAGCTAAGAATAAAACTTCAAGCTTATTTAATATAAAAAACTGCCTGTCACAATTGTCACCAGTATTAACTTCTTATGTACAGCTTTTTTGTCTACTTAGCTTAAAAACATTTATTTTTTCATACTCTGATTGTGCTGCGGTTCAAGTACTTGAAAATATTAATATTGTTGGGTCGAAATTATCTAAGATCAATCAATAAAAGCCCAGCCATGGCTGAAACGTTTCACCAAGACCCGGCTCTACCTGACTTCCTCACCTATGAGATCCTGTCGTGCAGCCTAGAAAAGCGGGAACGAGAGATACTATTAAATCCATGTTCGATCGGCTCCTCGCATCACCATGTCTATCCGCCTATGCCTAGTAGTTCCAGTATCTTAGAAGCTTTTTTAGCTTTATGTGGTATAATCACCAATGACAATCCGTCGTGCAGCCCGGAAAGGCGTGAACCAGATATACCACTAGAACCATGTTTGATCGCCTCCTCGCATCAAAATGTGTGTTTACCTAGTAGTCTTTTAAAAGCTCCAGTTATGACAAAAACTTTGCACCAGGATCAAGATTTAGTTGGTATACTTGCCAATGACGATCCGTCGTGCAGCGCGGATAGGCATGAACCGGAGATACCAGCAGAGCCATGTTTTATCGGCTCTTCGCATCAAAATGCGTATCCGCATAGTAGTTCTAGTCTCTTAGAAGCTCCAGTTATCATTATTATGTTTGAAATGTGAGGTTCATGAAAAAGCTTCAGAGTTAGAAAACGAAATCACAGCACGTGATTACGCATTACATATGGCAAATAAATGTATCATACGTCAAATAAAAGACAAAGATAAGGTAGAAGCCAAACAATCCAAAAAAATTGTTAACTGCATGTTTTGATTTACAAAAAATTTTAACTACTCTACAGTCTGACGTGTCAACCTTCTATTACAAGAGAAAATTTCATGTTTTCAATTTTACAATTTTCGACATAGAATCTGCTGAAGGGCACTGTTATGTGTGAGATGAATGCATTGGAAGAAAAGGCCCTAACGAAATTGCTAGCTTCTTGTTCGATTTTATAAAAAAGAAGGCTGCCGAAGGTATAAGAGAATTTCGTTTCTATTCAGACTGCTGTGGTGGCCATAATAGAAACCGAATCGTATTTCTAATGTATGTTTACGCCTCAAAAGTATTTGGTGTAGTTATTACACACAATTTCTTTAAAATTGGCCATTCCCAATCAGAAGGGGACTCAATGCATGCTCTTATAGAGCGACGTAAGAAAAATCAAGTTGTTTATGTAGCACGACAATGGTACACACTAATATATTGTGCTAAGATTACAGGCAAACCCTATGTCGTGAACGAGGTCACTTAAAATGAAATATTTGATTTTAAGTCATTGTTAAATTTAGTTCCCAAATTGTTGCATAACGCACACGAGGAATCATACCGCATACAAAAAGTCACAGACAGGACCGCACTAAAGTACTTATGTATGTACGTAGGCACCACTAACGTGCCAACGCACACAGCGGATTTAGCTTGTTCAAGTTGAGCGCATAAAGGGATGAAGAATGTGTTTGAAAACGTCTACTTTTTTTATAAAACTTAAAGTTAAATGCAAAAAAAATGTATTTTCATTATATTTGCTCCCATAGCGATTGCTTCACAAACAGATCACCGTGTGCGTTAAATCAGGGAAAAATTCGGGTAGACATTTTTTCCACGCTTCGTGGACTTTTATCTTTTGTGGAGAGCAGCCGTCTGCGCAAGCCTAAATTAATCCAACTTTGAACAAAAAGTTAATCAACGGATCCTACTCGGCTGGACAACGTTTCGTAGATTATGGCTCATCTTCTCGACATGTATTCTTCAAAACATAAAAACCGAGTGTACAACCAGTGTGTGTTTACAATATCGATATACTGGTATTGTAGTAAGTTGAAGCTTAAGCTATGAAGAGAGCTCTGCTCATAGCTTCTCCGCATGAAAGAATTTTTGATAAATATAGCCGCATTAAAATCGGATTAACTGACAGATTCTAAAGTATCACTAAGCTAAAGTGGCAAGTTGCCGCCCATATAGATCGAATTCCCGCAGCGGTAACCGCAGTTTATTCATTTCTGGTTGTTATTAGTAAGACACTGCCTACTATCTCCACGTTTGATTCCCTATGTCGTCTCTTATGACACCCACGAAACATAATAGAGTAGTGGATGTTCTTACATGCCAAAGGATGGTTATGAATTAAAGTAATACTTAACTTAATTTATTTTTATTGATAGAACTGCCCTTTCTTCTTCATCATTATCTCGTAGCTATTTATGCTAAACATGAACATCTGTCATATTAAGACGATTTGCTATCCATCGCCGATTACATAACTAACCCGACATATTTGAGTACGTGAAGGTTATTCAGCACTGTATCGAACTGCATACTATTACTTAAAATTCCCTATAGTTAACGCATATAATGTTCACATAATGAAACGGCTCTAGATCATCTATCACAAACCAATAGTGTTAGTACTGATAAAATAAATAGAAAGGATACGTTCTATGTTGGCGGCGCAAGTTTAGTCACTATCCCATTATCATCCCATTGGTGACAAAAAAGGCGACATAGTGAAACTGTAACGGGCCGCAGCACAATTCTGATAATGTTTATCAAATACAACATAACCCCGCCCCCCCTGGCAGTTTAAGAAAATCTATCAGGCAATTTAAGAAAAGGCGGATCAGAAAGAATTTCAGTGATGGACTTTTGGAAGACTATAATAAATGCATTAAAAATATAAAGAATCTTATAAAATGTCATCAAGATAAGTAAAAAGTTTAAATATCATACCTTAAAAACAAAGCTGTTATAATATCAGTAGCATTATCCAACTTTACAACAAAATTACACCGATAAACTTTGAGAGCATGAGATAATAGATACAGACAGATGCTGTATCTTGTTTGTTTAACAACTTTGCAAAATTAGTATAACATGGTGAAAGTAAATTATAAATGTTTCGAAATTTCATTTATACCTGACATTGGGTTGTAAATTAGCTTTGTTTCTTAAATTTTAATGAGGCATTATTATTTTTGTGTTTATTTTAAAACGGTATGTATGTAATAACGACAATGGTGATATTGCAGTGCAAACATTAATAAAGCTCATTAAAGACTATAAGTAAGCATTTGGACTTAATAATAATGGCATGACACATTAATTGAGTATATTATTTTTATTCAATCAATCGATTATTGCCGAAGAAAATGAAAGAAATTTGACAGTTTTATGGTATTTCTGACGGATTTCTTTTGATAGACACTTCCTTAAATACTGCAACAAAAGTAATCGTGAACTAAATAAACATTTTTTATTAGCTTACATTATATAGCCAACATGACTTTACATAAATAAGAACTTGTAACATGTAAGTTACTTAGACTTGGGGAATTTTTTAATGGAAGTTAATACCCAACACAAAGATATTCGTCATTGAATTTATTTTGTGATTATTGTTGACACCATTCGTACACTTTTAGTCTTTTAGACTTTTAGTCTTTTAGTACATATATCTAAAATAGAGGGATACACAAATTTATTTTGTTCAAATTCGAAATGATGGAATTATTCTTTTTTAAAGTTATTTTTCATTTAAATGATTCCAAATTAATAAAATTTAACATTTTAAAAATGTTTAACATTTTTATATTTAACATCAATAGCTAGGTTTTTGATTTATGTCTAATATGTATGATATGACATACATAAATGTATATCTGAAAATATTATAATGATCTAATCTAATAATTTAATCCAAATCAAATTAAGTATCAGCACTACAACTGTTCCCTGATTTGGGCTCAATGGAAATTTCATGGGCCTCAAGGTGGCTGCAGTAGATCACCTTATTTGAGAACTATCGCAAACAATCACGACACGTAAATACAAAATACGTTATAGGTAGGCGTATACGTACAACGTACATTACATCAAAAATATTTTTAAGAATGTTTTCTGTAAGAAAAATTATTACCCAGTAAATAGAAAGACAATCTAAAAAATGTTTGTCGGGTCCATTAACGAAATTGAAAAACGGCTTGTCACGACCTGATTCATTTTTCAAGGTTCTATCTCAGTTATCATGAAGAACTTGTAGACATTACTTTTAAGAGAAAGTAAAAATTAACAACAAAATAATCACTTCGAAAGAAGCGAAAAATATTACTTTTTTACAAATAAAAAAAGTTAGAATTTTCGCAAATGTTCAATTACGTCAGAAAATCTATATTTTTTATTTCTAGGGTATTGTTAAAGTATGAAGTGGAAATGAAAGGCTTTTTGTATTGCGAACAGCGATAATTTTTCATAATTTTTTGTTAATGTTATTTATAACGGGTTTAAGCTCCTAATAATGTTGACTTTTAATTATTTACAATGTAGATACCACTAAAGTTTCAGTGTTGTAGATACTAACGGCTTTCTTTATTTATTTCTATTTTTATTTAGTGAAAAGTAGGAGAGTGCATCATTAAACATTTCTTAAATTGACGACCGTTTAATTAGGGCCGTTGGTCTACTATTACTAAAATTATTAATAGAATGGTAGCTCATGACTTGAGCGCTAAACGTAAGTTTCATATTACGAGAGTTATTTTAAGTGCTATTTTATCACGTAGGTACATAGTGTTGAAGGAAAATTTAGCAAGGTTTGTGTATAAATAACAAATTATGTTAAAGGCACAATGCGCCGTTCAGTCATAGCGTATGCCTATACGCTATGACGTTTTCATTAACTTTGGAGATATCGTACTTAATGTATAAATACATTGTCCAGCTTTTAAAATCAAGTAAATATTTTATCTAAAATTTTAATACTAATAAAATTCTTTTAAGTCCACTACAAACCTGTATCTGAATAACAAATTATGTCAAAGGCACAATGCGCCATCCTGTCATAGCTTATACTCGTAATTGCATCAAGGTGGATTTTCTACTCTAAAACTCTTTCGAATTTGATTAAATTTTAAAATTAATGGATATGTTCTCTCGCACGATTATTTTTCCGGTTTTGTTATTAGGTACCACAAGACGGATATAAGCCTCCCCTATGTATTGCCTCACAGAGCGCATTTTACCAAAGTTGTCGTGATGGAAGACGGATCGACAACCGAATTTTTTCTTACTTTAAGTTGTTATCAAAAGATGCTGATGCCCATCTTCCGCTTAATTTTTCTTGTTTATTCTTTTATACACACACGGGATAATACAGATGTCGGATCAGATTCAAATTTATGTTGAACCATCGTGAATGTATAATTTATCGGTAAAAAAATGATGTGCATCGTTTTTATTAACTTCGGAGAAATCGGATCACAAACTTCTTGTTTGAATACAGGGTCTTACTTTTAAAATCAGTTAAATATTTTATCTAAAATTTTAATGTTAATAAAGTTCATTTAAGTCCACTACAAGTGAATAGCGAGATTCCGAATAATTTATTATTCGGCATTTGAACTGAAATATTTGATTCATGCTTTACTACCAAACAAATGGCATTACTATCTTCCCATACCTTTTAGAGCGATAAATGTATTGTTTGTATTGTATCTTATATGATGGTTGCGCGGAAAAAACCATTGGATTATTATATTTGTGCCAAGCCGCTTGTTCCTTTCCGACAAAACGATATCATTCATACCCTCCTCGATCCTCCATCGACACATCGGGGTGGTGGGGTGGGAGGGGCAAGAAGATGATTCTAGAATGTCACGTAATCATCGGGGCCGAGGACATATAAGGCACGCGCGACCGTTGCGCGGCCTCTTTCCACCGCAGTCGTCGCTGAAAACACACCGCTAGTAGAATCCGCTTTAGCCTGGAAGCAGTCGAGCTCCAGGAGACCCGCCTCACCTCGTGTGAGATATAGTCGCGCACCGCCTCTCTCCGGAGTGTTCCAGAAGAAGTTCCAGAAGTTGCAGCTATAGTGCTCAACAGGATAGAAGAAACCCCGGTGAGTCAACATTCCTTAATTTAGCTCCTGCCTTACATAGTTTAACCCGCTCCAATTTTTTTGTTCTCCTAATAAGGCAGGTCGAGTCGTCGTAGGTGGCAACCGAACCTCCACCGGAGATTCTTAGCACCCCCTGCCCCGCCGTTACCATGGTCGCCACCGCAGCCAGGAATAGCGGGGCCGCCGGGGACTGGGGGCCGTCTGTTTGTGTCATTGTTCATGGGGGGTATATTGCCATAGTTGCCACGCTTGGCGAGCGGGTTGGCAACCGCAGTTTTTTTTCGTGTAATTGTTGTTATCAGGAAGATGCTGCTGCCCATCTCCTGCCTGTTTCCCTCTGTCGCCTTTTACGACACCCACGGGAAGATATGGGGTAGTGGATATTCTTAACCGCCACTATACGACGGTTCGACAAAAAATGAGATTGACTTCATTATGACGACCAGACGCCAGCTGTTCAGTGATGTCTCAGTGATCGCAAGGGTGAAAACTGGCAGCGATCACCGAATGGTTAGAGGCACACTGAACCTAAACGTTAAGTTGGAGAGGTCTCGTCTAATGAAGTCAACGCTCTCTCCCCCTCGTGCTCTAATCCAGAATCCCGAAAACTTTCAGCTCGAGTTACACAACCGCTTTCAGTGCCTACAAGATTGCAATGTAGTGGACGATATGAATGACAAGCTCGTGGAAACTGTCCATGCGGTCGGAGCTAAGTTCTGCAAGACCCGCCGCAGAAGAACACAAAAACTCTCCGATCACACTCTTAATCTCATGGCTGTTAGACGGGAGATGAGGCTGCAATCGTCAACAGATTTGACAGCATACAGGCAACTGAACAGACAGATCTCCAAATGCATGCGGCGAGACTTACGCAACTTTAATACTGCTCGTATTAAAGAAGCGATCGAGCGGAATCAGGGCTCCAAAGTCTTTGCCAGAGATCTGTCTGCCCGTAAGAGCCAACTGTCAAAGCTGAAGACTGAGTGTGGCAGCATCGTTTCCGGGTCACCTGAGATTTTGAGTGAGATTGAGAGGTTCTATGGGCAGCTGTACACATCATCGTTGGAGCCACACGCAAGTGTGAGTAACGATCCAAGAGCAAGTCTTATCCGACACTATTCCGATGATATCCCGGACGTCAGTCTAAGCGAGATTAGAATGGCTCTCCAGCACCTTAAAAACGGCAGGGCCCCAGGTGAGGATGGAATTACAGCGGAGCTTCTGAAAGCGGGTGGAACACCGGTACTTGAAGTCCTTCAGAAGCTCTTCAATTCCGTCCTCCATGGTGGCACTACTCCGGAGGCGTGGAGCAGAAGTGCGGTGGTCTTGTTCTTTAAGAAAGGCGACAACGCTCTCTTGAAGAACTACAGACCGATTTCCCTTCTGAGCCGCGTCTACGTGCTGTTTTCGAGAGTCATTACGAATCGTCTCGCACGCAGACTCGACGACTTCCAGCCTCCCGAACAAGCCGGTTTCCGAAAAGGCTTCAGTACAATAGACCACATACATACCCTGCGGCAGATTGTACAGAAGACTGAAGGGTACAATTTGCCACTTTGCCTGGCGTATGTGGACTATGAGAAAGCCTTTGATTCCGTCGAAATTTGGGCGGTGCTGCAGTCCCTTCAGCGGTGCCAAGTTGACTGTCGGTATATCGAAGTGCTGAAGTGTTTGTACAGTAGGGCTACGATGGCTATCCGAGTACAGAACCAGAGCTCGAAACCTATCCAACTGCAGAGAGGTGTAAGACAGGGTGACGTTATATCCCCGAAACTCTTCACCGCTGCTTTGGAAGACGTTTTCAAGCTACTGGACTGGAAAGGATACGGTATTAACATCAATGGCGAGTACATCACTCACCTTCGATTTGCCGACGATATAGTCCTTATGGCAGAATCGCTGGAGGACTTAAGCACTATGCTCAATGACCTCAATAGTGCCTCCCAACGGATAGGTCTTAAGATGAACATGGACAAAACAAAGATCATGTTTAATGTCCATGTCACACCTATGCCGGTAGTTGTTGGGAGCACTATGCTCGAAGTTGTTGACGAGTACGTTTACCTGGGACAAATAGTCCGACTAGGTAAGTCCAACTTCGACCGAGAGGTCAATCGACGGATTCAACTCGGCTGGGCAGCGTTCGGGAAATTACGACATATCTTCTCGTCAGGTATACCTCAATCTCTAAAAACTAGATTGTACAACCAGTGCGTGTTGCCAGTGATGACTTACGGATCTGAGACGTGGTCCTTCACTGCTGGCCGTATGAGGACGCTCAAGGTCGCTCAGCGAGCTATGGAGAGGGCTATGCTCGGAGTTTCTCTGCGCGATAGACTCAGAAATGAGGATATCCGCAGTAAAACCAGAGTGACCGACATAGCCCAACGGATTAGTAAACTGAAGTGGCAATGGGCCGGCCATATAGCTCGAAGAACCGATAACCGATGGGGAAGAAAGGTTCTCGAGTGGCAGCCTCGTACCGGTAGGCGTAGTGTAGGGCGACCCCCCACTAGATGGAGTGACGACCTGGTAAGATATGCAGGAAGTCGATGGATGCAGGTGGCTCAGGACCGTGCTTTGTGGCATTACTTGGGGGAGGCCTATGTTCAGCAGTGGACTTGTGAAGGGCTGTAATGATGATGATGATGATGATGAATAAGGCAGGATTCCTTTTCAGCGATTTGGCACAATAATAGTTTAGTTTTAGGGAAGAGCGAGTGCATTATACCGCATGCTATAGTAGTCGCCTTTACGTAAGCGTAGAAGCAACCGCATATACAGTCCACTTTAGTTAATATCTCGCGTAATAGGTTTAAGGTTCGACCGGGGAACTAGACTTCGGCAGCCTTAAACACGTGGCTCCACCATTTTATGGTCACTTCGAGCAGGATTTTGGTCGAATTGTTGAATTAATTAATTAGATAATGCACTCCAATTTATAGAATAGACTTAAATAGTGTTCGTTTAAATTTAAATTTTGATTAGGTACTCGCAAACAGAATTATTCGTTTTATAGCGCTCGTATTTGATTAAATTTAAAGCCTATTAAATAATTGAAACAGTGTAATAGGAACCGTTTGATACGCTTACCCACAATCTTGATAAAATTATTGAGTCTAGCAAATGACGCGTCACCTCGACTCGCTGCGCAGGTGTTCGATTTAATTACGTAATACGGCATACCGAGTGTCCATCCTTTATTGTTTGTGCGTTGTGAGATTAATTGTGATTGATATAACTTTATTATAATAGTTTAAAATGGCAGTTAGTGGAAGTGAAATCAAAATTATAACGCTTTATGCTAAGAGGGACATACTCTTTTCGCGTATGCAGAATATAAGTGATTATATAAAGAACATCCATATAGAATCAGTGCGGGAAACTTTTTTGACCGAAATCGAAACGATAGATTCTTTACGAATAGATTACGAAAAAATATTAGACCAAATTAATCATTTGGAATTACAAATCGACCCGAAATACATAGTGAACTACCAACCGCTGCTGGCATTCGAAGATATGTTGTGTCGCGTGAAAAGAATTGCGAGATCCCTATCTCAAAACGAAGCAAAGCCGGAAAAACAGGTACGTCCAAGCGACTCGATTAGGTTGCCGCCAATAGATATTCCGGTATTTAATGGTGATATTAAGACGTGGCCCTTCTTCTTCAGTAGTTTTCAAAACAATATACACAATAACCCATCGTTATCGGACGCCGAAAAATTATATTACTTAATCAGTAAACTTAGTGGCAGGGCACAGTCGATCTGCTCTGGTTTTACACCTACAGCAAACAATTACTTATTAATATTCGAAACGCTTAAAACTAAATATGAAGATAGGAGAATGTTAGCTTCCGAATATTTGAACCAGATATTCGATCTTAAATCTATATCATCCGCGAACATCAACGGCTTAGAGCAATTTCTAGATAAATTTGTGGCATCGGTGGCTGCACTTAAGAATTTGAAATTTAATGATCTTATGGACGTGGTGTTTCTCCATATTGCACTGAAGAAGTTGGACCCCGACACCGTGCGTGCGTTTGAAATGGAGCATCGTAGCTCGGAGATGCCTTCCTTTCATTCATTAGCATCGTTCGTGCGAGATCAAATAAAGGTGATGCAGCGCTCTCCGAACGTTAAACAGGAGATTAAAAGGTGCGTCGACCGTAGACAGACTCAACCATCTAAAATAGCAGGGTCGTTAACTTACGTAACCGCTACGCCAACATCACTCCAGCATACTTGTTTAGTATGTAAAGATAGACACGGTAATTTATATAATTGTGCGGCTTTTCGTAAATATTCACCAAGCGAGCGTTATAAATTAGTAAAGACAAACAACCTATGTTTGAACTGCTTAAGCGATAAGCATTTAGTTGCAAAATGCAATTCGAGTTCCGTATGTAGCAAGTGCGCCAGGAAACATCACACGCTATTACATTTTGAAAATAGCAACATAGCGGCGTCAAGTAAAGCGGATAAGGAATTCGCCCCTACTAAGGTCAACGATTTTAGCGGTCGACCTGGTGATTTCGCTCTGTGCTCATTGGCAAATATGGGAGCACAACCTCCTTCAACCGTGTTACTGGGTACGGCACGTATTTTGGTTAGGGATTCGCGTGGAAACGAACAAAGCGTCCGTGCACTGCTGGACAGCGGAGCCCAAAATAGCTTTATAACGCGACAATGTTGTCAGCGCTTAGGCTTAGTAATAAATAGGTCACTTTCATGTCCTGTAATTAAAGGCATCGGAGGCACTAGTAAATCGACACAGGGATATATAAATTTAAAAATTTATTCTCGGATAGATCGTAATGTTAACTTTGATATAAATGCACTAGTAGTAGATAGGGTCACTGAACGGTTGCCAACCGTTTCGGTTGACACCTCGGCAATGATTGAATTTAAGAATTTGACTCTGGCGGACGACACTTACGCCGTTCCTGGAAACATAGACATGCTCATTGGAGCATCGCTTTTCCCTTATCTTTTGTTAAACAATAAGGTCAGGGGCAACTCTTCGCATACCGCGCCTTACGCACTGGAAACCGTATTGGGCTATGTGATCCTTGGCTCCGCCCCCATCATAGACAGTATTTCGGCAACCTCTTATTGTGGTATGGCTGTCGAACCGCTCGAGTCGTTAGTCCGCAAATTTTGGGAGATGGAGGACGTGAACGTTCCACCCATAGCTAGCTCAGATGATAGGTTATGCGAGGAAATTTACGTCCGCACGACCATTCGTGATCGCGACGGTAGATATAGTGTAGCGCTACCTTTTAAAGGAGGTGTTTTATCTCTCGGCGATTCGCGTCAAATGGCGGAAAAACGTTTCTACAGCTTGGAGCGTAGGATGCTCGCTTCACCCCAGTTAAAGGAAGCTTACGACGGCGTCATTAACGAATATATAAGAGAAGGTTACATATCACTTGTGGCTTTGAAATTAGATAACTACGAAGACACACCGTCGTATTTCATACCACACCACGGAGTCATTAGAGAGGACAAATTTACATCTAAGTTACGTGTAGTGCTCGACGCTAGTGCTAAAACTAGCACTCACCTGTCGCTTAACGATATCCTCTATAGTGGGCAAAATTTACAGGGCAGTTTATTTAATATAATAGTCAATTTTCGTTTGTTTAGTATAGCACTATCCGCCGATATTCGTCAAATGTTTCTTTGCATAGGGGTCCGTGAATGCGACCGTAGATTCCAACGCATTTTATATCGTTTCAACCCAAAGGAACCTCTAATGGTGTTTGAATTTAATCGCGTTTGTTTTGGTTTAAAGTCGAGCCCATTTCATGCGTTACGCACGGTGAGACAGCTCGCTCACGATGAAGGTCCCTCTTATCCTAAAGCTAAGAGGGCAATTGAGAGCGGATTATATATGGATGATTTTGTGTACTCGGTCGATAGCGTGGAGGAGGCAACCCTAACCACCGCCGAGGTTATAAGGCTCATGAAATCGGGTCAATTCGATCTTGTGAAGTGGACTAGTAATTCGCGTCCGGTTTTGGATACAATCCCACTATCACACTGTCTTTCGGCGATAAAGGAATTCGACGATTCTGATACACACAAGGTGCTCGGTCTATGTTGGTCACCAGAGTCCGACGTGTTTAGCCTTAAGGTAAATCCGCCCGTAGAGAAATGCACAAAGCGCACAATACTGTCATGCGTTGCTAGATTATGGGACGTCATGGGTTTCGTAGCTCCGGTGGTATTATACGCTAAGCTTTTAATTAAACAACTTTGGTTATTGGAATGCGACTGGGATGACTCGCCGCCTGACAGCATTTTTCGGTTGTGGCAGCGCTTTAGAGAGGAACTTCCTTTATTAAGAGAAATTAAAATACCGCGTCATATAAACGTAGATAGAAGTAGCGCCATAACAGTCGTTGGGTTTGCAGACGCCAGCGAGAAGGCTTACGGGGGCGTTGTATATTTCCACGTCCAGAATAATGGTAGAAATTCGATTAGCCTCATTAGTTCTAAGTCGAGAGTCTACCCCCGTAAGGTTGTCTCTCTGGCGCGCTTAGAGCTTTGCGCAATATTAGTACTCACCAAGCTTATTACCGCAGTTATCAGCGCATGTAGGGATAGAGTTCACATAGAAAGGATATTGGCCTTTTCCGACTCCACCGTCGCCTTATGCTGGGTTCATTCTTCACCCCACCGTTGGGATACGTTTGTTGCGAACCGAGTGGCCAAGATACAAGACGAGTTAGAAACGCAGAACTTTTATCACGTGTCCGGTACGGAAAACCCCGCCGATTGTCTATCCCGTGGACTCACCCCGATGCAAATAATGGACCACCCGCTTTGGTTCCACGGACCTGCTTGGGTTCACTTGGATCCCTCGCAATGGCCAATAACCGATTTCGAACCTTCGTCAGTGTCACAACCGCCGGAAGAAAAGAGACACGCTCTAGTGGCGAACGTTTCGAGCGAGGTTTCTCCAATCATTGCTTTGGCGAACCGCTTGTCCTCTTGGTCGAAATTATTGCGTAGCGTAATTTACGTTTGTCGATTCGCGAAGCTGTTACCGCGACGTTCGTATGTCTTAGCATCCGATTACAACTATGCCGAGTCGCTAGTATTGCGTGAACTTCAACGTGCGCACTTCTCTGAAGAAATTAAAAGATTACAATCGAATAGAGCTTGTAGTCGCGCCTTTCAACGCCTTAAGCCATTTTTACAGGATGGGATTGTAAGGGTAGGTGGACGCTTGTCCAACTCGCAATTGAGTTTCGACCAACGGCACCCTATTGTTTTACCGCGTAAAGACCATATCATGAACTTATTAGTCGATTATCATCATAAATTGAACTCGCACGCTGGCCCCGACTTGTTGATGTCGATTTTGCGTCAGAATTATTGGATTCTTTCTGCACGTAGTTTAATACGCAATCGGGTGCACAGATGTATAGCTTGCTTTCGGGCACGCCCCAAGCCGTCATTTCCGGAAATGGCGGAACTTAGATCTTGTAGAGTAATACAATCAGTAAAGCCCTTCACGCACACCGGGTCTGATTTCGCTGGTCCGTTTAAGGTCACGCTCACTCGCGGGCGTGGTATAAGATCCACAAAGGCTTACGTCTGCATTTTCGTATGTCTAACTACTCGAGCGGTGCATATAGAACTCGTTGGTGATCTAAGCACAGCAGGCTTTATGGGTGCATTTAAAAGATTTCTTTCCCGCCGTGGCCCTGTAAGTAGATTGTATTCGGATAACGGTACGAACTACGTCGGTGCAAAACGTATTCTATCGGAACTACATGAGCTCTTAGCTAGCAAATATTATAATTCGGAGTTCGCTCACATTCTAGCCGAGAACCTCATTGAGTGGTCTCTGAACGTCCCAGCCGCGAGCCATTTTGGGGGCAATTGGGAGACTAATATCAAGAGTCTAAAGAGTCATTTATACCGAGTAATAGGAGATCAAATTTTGTCCTTCGAAGAGCTAAGTACGGTGCTCGCTCAAATTGAATGCGTAATGAATAGTCGCCCACTTTGTCGTACGTTGTCTAGTGACCCCTCGGAACCGCTGGCTCTAACTCCAGCACATTTTTTGAATTTAACGCCTTTAAAGTATTTGCCAGCCGCAGATATGGATGAGAACAGACTTAACATTTCCACACGCCACAAATTATTAGATCGGTTAGTGCAATCGTTTTGGAAACGATGGAGGATGGAATACTTGCATACTTTGCAGTCTCGACAAAAATGGAACACAGCAACTGAGCCTTTAGCTGTAGGAACTGTAGTTGTGCTCACCAAAGAGAATACGCCGCATCTCCACTGGCCGTTAGGAATTGTCGAAGAGGTCTTTCCCGGTTCCGACGGAGTAGTTAGGATAGCTCGCGTTAAGACCACGGTTGGGTCTTACTTGCGTCCGGTTGTCCGTTTGTGCCCCCTGCCTCTTCCATAATTTAAATTAGCTTTCTAGATTAAATTGTAGTTGAATTTAAGTAATCTTAGCGTTAGTTAGTTATTTGTTAATTGATCTTAGCTCTAGTTGTATTAGTTAATTTGAAGGAAATCCTTCAAGGGCGGGGGAGATGGTTGCGCGGAAAAAACCATTGGATTATTATATTTGACGGTAGAGGTGCCAAGCCGCTTGTTCCTTTCCGACAAAACGATATCATTCATACCCTCCTCGATCCTCCATCGACACATCGGGGTGGTGGGGTGGGAGGGGCAAGAAGATGATTCTAGAATGTCACGTAATCATCGGGGCCGAGGACATATAAGGCACGCGCGACCGTTGCGCGGCCTCTTTCCACCGCAGTCGTCGCTGAAAACACACCGCTAGTAGAAACCGCTTTAGCCTGGAAGCAGTCGAGCTCCAGGAGACCCGCCTCACCTCGTGTGAGATATAGTCGCGCACCGCCTCTCTCCGGAGTGTTCCAGAAGAAGTTCCAGAAGTTGCAGCTATAGTGCTCAACAGGATAGAAGAAACGCCGGTGAGTCAACATTCCTTAATTTAGCTCCTGCCTTACATAGTTTAACCCGCTCCAATTTTTTTGTTCTCCTAATAAGGCAGGATTCCTTTTCAGCGATTTGGCACAATAATAGTTTAGTTTTAGGGAAGAGCGAGTGCATTATACCGCATGCTATAGTAGTCGCCTTTACGTAAGCGTAGAAGCAACCGCATATACAGTCCACTTTAGTTAATATCTCGCGTAATAGGTTTAAGGTTCGACCGGGGAACTAGACTTCGGCAGCCTTAAACACGTGGCTCCACCATATGATATTATGTATTCATAAAGTTAAAGCAAAATTGCAGCCTAAATACGTCCTACGGTCGCGCATAGACCTCTCATTTCTCTACATGTCCTTGAAACGTTTTAATCATAAGACGAGACATTTACTTCGAAACAGTTTTCATTGTGATGTTTTCCGCCGCCAACGAGCACGTGGTATTGCATCTCATACATTGCACTTAACTATTACACTGTTGCTGCTGTCTGGTCTGCAGTTAGCCCGGAATTGTTTTTTTTCAATAATAATTAATTATTTATTCGACTACAAAAAAAGGAAAACACTCTCAATTAGAGTACGTATTAACTTGTTGTGTATATAATGTTGCGCGCCTAAGTTTACGTCAGGTACCTGGCAATAGCGCCATCTAGTGTCGGGGAAAAGAGCAAGGAGGGCTTCCTAGAAAATGTCGAGATTGACATTTTCAACCCGCTATCGAGGCAGTATTGAATGCTCGGGACGAACACGTCTTAGGAGGGGGCAGTGTTACGTGCTCCCGTCGACGGCACTAGCGCCATCTAGTGTCAGGAACGAGAGCGAGGGGAGCTTTGCAGAAAATGACATCACAAATCTTTCAACCGACAGCGCCATCCGAAGAACTAAGTTTCTAGAAAATCTACACTCAAACACTCGTCGCTTTGCGCACATTTACTTGAATATTCCGGATGCTTCATTGCTAATTTGTATATATAGGCGCTGCAAGGTGCGATCGGGGCAGTATTGGATTTGGGCAAGACAAGCGAGGCTTCGGAGCGGAATAAAATGAATTAGTGTGTTTAATTATTAGTGTTTTAAGTTTTAATTTGTGTAAAATAAATTAAAGTGCTAATTTAGGTAATTTTATCGGCATTTTTTATTGTCACTAACCTCAAGCTCGTAACATTACTCTTTTGCTTAAAATACTTAATATAAGTTGGTAAACTTGCTTTGTAACGAACGTATAATAATGTCGAACTTAAAAGCCCGATTTGTGTAATTGAATGTTTTCCAAGACGATCCTATATAGAGTCGTAAGTCGTAAGTCCAAACTTAATAATAGAAACAGAAACAGAAACTTTTATATTCAATGTAGATTATAACAAATACTTATTGAAAGTCACTTTTTTCATTTACCACTGGTTCGCAAAAAAACCTCTGTCCTGGGAAGAAACAGCAAGAAACCCAGTGGGACTATTTTTTCCAATAATAGCTTACAATCATGTTAATAGTTTACAATCAATTAGCAACACAAGACAAATTAGAAATAGCTTGGTAGCGATCACCCTTCCCAGGGGTTACTATCATCCATAAATTCCTTAATATTATAATAACCCTTTTTATACAAACTTAGTTTAATAACATTTTGAACTTTGTGTATGATAAATTTTGTATATTTTCTGGGATTTTGTTGTAAAAGCGTATACATCGCCCCAAGAATGAATTACTGACTCGGTGGAGTCGAGTAACTGGTACCACTAGCTTGTGTCTGTTTCTAGTATTTACAGAATGAATATCACTTATTTTCGCAATACTACTTTTATTTTTGTGAACGTACATTACATTTTCATAAATGTATTGAGAGGCCAGAGTTAAAATATAAATTTCCTTATATTTTTGTCCCAGTGACTCTTTTGGTTTTAAATTTTATATTGCTATAATGGCCCTCTTCTGTAATTGTTCTGTAATGTTTCTTATATTATCAGGTTTGGACTAGAAGTCTACATATTTGTTTTATTTTTACATAATGGTCTGTGTAACATACAGGATATTTCTATAAAAGAGTATTTTCAAACTAAATAGAAAGGGCAGCGCAGTAAACAGCCCATAATCTCTAAATAGGTATAAACATTTATGAAGAAAAGAGGCTAATAAAAAACTGGGCCGCCTATTTTAGGCATTTGTTTTCTTTGCAGAAATTCTGAGTGACTTTGTGTGTGTGTGGAGTGACGACCTGGTAATACATGCAGGAAGTCGATGGATGCAGGTGGCTCAGGACCGTGATTTGTGGCATACCTTGGGGGAGGCCTATGTTCAGCAGTGGACTTGTAAAGGGCTGTAATGAATGAAAAAAACATGGAAGGAGCTGGAACAGGGAATTCCCGACCCACGCCAGCGAAAGTTGCGTGTGTGCGTGTGCGTGTGCGTGCGTGCGTGCGTGCGTGCGTGCGTGCGTGTGCGTGCGTGCGTGCGAGCATGTACGTGCATTCGTGTCCGTGCGTGCGTGTGCGTGCGTGCATGCGTGCGTGCGTGCGTGTACGTGCGTGTGCGTGCGTGTGCGTGCGTGTGCGTGCGTGCGTGTGCGTGTGTGTGTGTGTGTTTGTGTGTGTGTGTGTGTGTGTGTGTGTGTGTCTGTGTGTGTGTGTGTGTGTGTGTGTGTGTGTGTATGTGTGTGTTTTAATAATCATATATTTTCATTCACTCATTCTTTCCACATATCCAAAACTCAGAAGCAAAGACTATGCAGAAGACAGCATTGGGGATGCTTTAAACGGCCGACCGTGCCAATATGCATCGGGAAAACGTCGCTGAATACAGGAAAAGCTTGTGTCTACAGTTGAGTGTTTTTTGAAAAAAGTCTCGGATTACGGCGACTAAATCTATTCCAGTTCAATCCTTAGAAGATACAAATTTTAATGTTCACGGCTATAAATAATCTTTTGGTCTTATTTCCTCATTTTCAGGGCACTCCCCTTGTTGCCTTAACCAGTAACAGAATCCTCGGTGTCGATATATTGAATTACGTGTAGTTTCGTGGTCATTAATAAAAAATGTTAAATTGGCCTCTAAAGAGCTTGGCGTGCTCAGCAGAGCGAGATAGTATTTCATACCGACGCACCGCTTGAGACTTTCGCTGGCGTGGGTCGGGAATTCCCAGTTCCAGCTCCTTCCATTTTTTTTTCATTCATTACAGCCCTTTTCAAGTCCACTGCTTAACATAGGCCTCCCCCAAGGTATACCACAAAGCACGGTCCTGAGCCACCTGCATCCATCGACTTACTGCATGTCTTACCAGGTCGTCACTCCATCTAGTGGGGGGTCGCCCTACACTTCGTCTACCGGTACGAGGCTGCCACTCGAGAACCTTTTTTCCCCAACGGTTGTCGGTTCTTCGAGCTATATGGCCGGTCCATTGCCACTTCAGCTTACTAGTCCGTTGGGCTATGTCGGTCACTTTGGTTCTACTGCGGATATCCTCATTTCTAAGTTTATCACGCAGAGAAACTCCAAGCATAGCCCTCTCCATAGCTCGCTGAGCGACTTTGAGCGTCCTCATACGGCCAGCAGTGAAGGACCACGTCTCAGTTCCATATGTCATCACTGGCAACACGCACTGGTTGTACAACTTAGTTTTCAGGTTTTGAGGTATACCTGACGAGAAGATGCGTTGTGATTTCCTGAACGCTGCCCAGCCGAGTTGAATCCGTCGATTGACCTCTCGGTCGAAGTTGGACTTACCTGGCCGGACTATTTGTCCTAGGTAAACGTACTCGTCAACAACTTCGAGCTTAGTGCTCCCAACAACTACCGGCATAGGTGTGACAAGGACATTAAAAATGATCTTTGTTTTGTCCATGTTCATCTTAAGACCTATCCGTTGGGAGACACCATTGAGGTCTTCGAACATAGTGCTTAAGTCCTCCAGCGATTCTGCCATGAGGACTATATCGTCGGAAAATCAAAGGTGAGTGATGTACTCGTCATTGATGTTAATACCGTATCATTTCCAGTCCAGTAGCTTGAAAACGTCTTCCAATGCAGCGGTGAAGAGTTAAGGGGAAATAACGTCACCCTGTCTTACAACTCTCTGCAGTTTGAAAGGTTACTACTCTGGTTATGTACTCGGATAGCCATCGTAGCCCTACTGTACAAACACTTCAGCACTTCGATATACCGACAGTCAAGCTGAAGAGACTGTAGCACCGCCCAAATTTCAACGGAATCAAAGGCTTTCTCATAGTCCACATACGCCAGGCAAAGTGGCAGATTGTACTCTTCGGACTTCTGTACAATTTGCCGAAGGGTATGTATGTGGTCTATGGTACTAAAGCCTTTTCGGAAACCGGCTTGTTCGGGAGGCTGAAAGTCATCGAGTCTGCGTGCGAGATGATTCGTAATGACTCTCGAAAACAGCACGTAGACGCGGCTCAAAAGGGGTATCTGTCTGTAGTTCTTCAAGAGGGCTTTTTCACCTTTCTTGAAGAACAAGACCACCGCTTGTTCTTCCTTCCATTTGATTTGGCTCTATTCGCTTATGCTGCGAAGAGATTGTAGATCCCTTTGCATTTCCTATGGCTTTTACTACGGGGAGTGTTCGGAGGAATTGTTCGGGTTAATTTTAGCCGCCAAACTTAATCAACGTATATCGAGACAAAACTTACTTTACCATCGACATCATCTGGATGATTAGCCGTCTACTAATATGCGATTTACAAGGAGTTTTCTTCCTTACCCGGCTACTTTGTGAAATAGTTGACCAACAAATTTTATATACATATATTTATATATGTATTGTATATATTTATATATATATATATATATATATATATATATATATATATATATATATATATATATATATATATATATATATATATATATATATATATATAAATATAGCCTTTTATTATAATTTAATTTAATTAAAATTACATAAAAAGAGAAATACATGCAAAGCTTAATACTACTGTTATCCTTAACCTAGTCTTTTATTTGGGGTTTTCTTATTTTTTGAAGATCTGTTTGCCAGTCGGCAAAGGTTTCGCTCCTCAAACCTTTTACACTCACGTCTTTCTTGAGCCACCCTGTTCCATGTGACGCCTGCCACTTGCCTGATGTCATCATCCCCCTTTTTTGTGGTCTCCCTCTTTTCCTTTTTCCTTCTCTGGGATACCATTGCGTCACATTTTTGCTCCATTTATCACTTCCTCTTATCATGTGCCCCACCCATCGCCACTTCAGTCTTCTAATTTTGTACGTTATGTCTGTAACCTTTGTTTTGCTTCTTATTACACAGTTTCTCAGTCGGTCCGATTTTTTCGCATTCATCACGATTTTTTCCACTGCATACTGGCATGTTGCAAGTTTGTTCGTCAGGTTTTCTGACAAGGTCCGTGTTTGACTGCCGTACATGAGAACTGGCAGTATGCAGGTGTTAAAAAGCCCAGTACTCTTTTAAAGCAAAGTACCTTTTCCAGGCGTTGGTTATTTTTCTTTCAGTTTCTTTGCGCATGGGGTTATCATTCGTTATTAGTGGTCCCAGATAAACATATTCTTCCGCATACTCGATTAGATTACTTCCTAAGTTTATAGCTGTTCTCTCTCCGTTGGTAAGCACCCTAGTTTTTTCTGGGTTCAGTTGCTCTCCATTGCTAAATCGTTTATCATTTTTGTTAAATCTTCGGGAGTTTTTGCAAATAGCACAATGTCATCCTCGAATCTCAGGTGAGTTAGTGAACGACCATCTACGTTGATACCGAGATTTTTCCAATGAATACCTTTGAATATTGACTCAAGCACCGCCGAGAATTATTTTGGCGACAGAGATCGGCAAAGGCGTACGATCTCCTAGTCGTACGCCTTTGCCGATTTTGAAACATTCACCTTTCTTTTCCAGTTGTTTTCTCGCTGTACTCTTGTAGTAAACGTTTTTGTTTAAGCAGATATACTTGTGGTCAATTTCTTGTTCTTTTAATGACTCCCATATCTTTGCGTGAAATAAAGAATCGAATGCCTTGCTGTAGTCGATGAATCCTATGTAGTAGGTCAATTGGTATTCTTTATACTTCTCCATAACTTGGCGTACAACGTGGATGTGGTCGAGCACTGAGTAATCTTTACGAAAACCCGCCTGCTCAAAGGGTTGCTGTTCGTCTAATGTTTTCTCAATCCAATTTAGTAAGATCTTAGCAAATACTTTATATAAATTGGACATTAGGCTGATGAGGCGATAGTTCCTGATTTCATATTTGTCTCCGATTTTTTATATAGAAGAATAATGTTTAATTCTGTCCATAGCTGTGGGATAATTTCGATGATTAGTATCTCGTTTAATATGTCGTTAAGAACTGGTTCTATAACTTCTTTACTTTCATTTAAGATTTCATTGTTTATACCATCTGACCCTGGTGCCTTGTCTATCTTTTGGCTATCTATAGCATTTATTACTTCGATACCAACCACAGACTAATTAGAGCTGAAATAAAATCAGTACAACCAAAACACCCTAGACCGAGACAGGCACTACCAACTAGCAGGCTCAGCAAGCAACAAAACGAGCAACTAGCACTCACCCTAAAGGACAAATTTACAAACCCAGAAGAGTTCGCAAAGATCGCAGGAACTCAGGAAAAATACAACTGGATAGAGACTACTATTAAAGTTCAACTACAGTACATTAATAAGATAAAACCTGATTTGAGGAACTTGTTAAGAACTAGTACTATAAAATTGCTAGAACAAAGAAACCAGATAATCAACACAAAAAATATAAACGACAGAAGAAAGCACATAGCGAAAATCAGTAAAGACATCAATGAAAGCACAAGAAAAGACAGCAAAAGAAGAAGAATGGAAGTTATCGAAAAACATGTTATCAAAACAGGAGGTGTTAAAAAAGCTAACAAGGAATTAACAAACTCAAAAGACTGGATCGAAAAATTAAAAACAACAGCGGAGAATACAGCTACCACAGAAAAAACATCTTAGGAATTGATTTCTTAAATTTACGCGAACACTACACATTGAATAAAACTATTATTTACGGATTTTATCGCGTTTAATTACATAAATTTATTTTTATTATTATCCCGACGTTTCGGGTGCTTTACAGCACCCATGGTCACGGGGGGGACTGAGATGTTTGACGTCCCAATGTCATAGTTAGTCCGGCTACCTTCAGTTTTTTAATATTAATTTTTGGTCCGATTTACGCAAAACGAGCTTATAGTATCATGAAGTCTTGCAGTGGTATGCTTGGGTTTGGGTTTAATTTTGTTAATTATAGGATCCCAAGCAGATGGTAGCACCCAACCATCTTCTCTATTGAAATTTGGATGTTTTTTAATTTCAATAGCCTCGCGTATCATCCTTGGTAGGAATCGGTGTTCTTTTGCGAGAATTTATGGTTTATCAAATCTAATGTAATGGTGGGGACGATCTTGAACATGTTCGCAGACTGCAGACTTCCCGGAGCGTCGGTGCTTCACATCAGCTATATGTTCCTTCACGCGGGTTTTTATAGATCTCTTTGTTTGACCTATGTAAGAGAGACCACATTCACAATCTAGCTTGTACACACCTGCATCTTGTAGAGGAATATTACATTTGATGGATGGTAAAAATTGACTAATCTTCTTCAGCGGCTTGTAGTATGTCTTAATGGACGCTCGTTTCAAGATGTAGCCAATCTTGTCCGTGACTCCTCTAACATATGGTAGTAGAGCAGGCGCGCGCTCGACTGTGGCCGGCTTCACTCGTTCACTGTGACGTAGGCGCGGGACCCGAAGCTTGTTGTCTTGCAATACTTGCTTGACATGCTGAAGCTCCGCAGCCAAATGTTTTCTGTCACAGATCCCTCGTGCTCTCTGAAACAAAGATTTACCCACGGTAGCTAACTGTGAAGGATGATGGTGAGATTCACCATTTAGATATCGGTTGGTATGGGTCTTTTTCCTATACACAGTGTGACCAATAGTGTTATCAGGATTTCGGATGACTAAAACATCTAGGAAAGCTAAAGAATTATTTGCCTCTAACTCCATTGTGAATTGTATTTTAGAGTTTATGGAGTTAAGGTGGTCTAAAAATGCAGTTACTTTGTCAGATGGTAAAATTGTGAAAGTGTCGTCTACGTACCGCTTGTAGAACCTTGGATTTACAGGAGCAGTAAGAAGGGCTTTCTCCTCAAAGTCCTCCATGAATATGTCGGCGACTATGGGAGACACAGGTGAGCCCATCGCCACACTATCTACTTGCTTGTAGAACTCCTCCTTCCACAATAGATAGCCAGATGTGAGGCAATGTTCAAGTAGTATTGCATATTCTTGAGGCATGTTATTTTCTTCTAGCTTCCTAGTTACAATTGAGATGCAGTCCACAATAGGTAGGTATGTAAATAGTGACTGAACATCAAAACTGACCATAGTTTCATTGTTAGCGAGATGTAGGTCTTTTATCTCACTCACAAAATGGTATGAATCCTTTGTGTGTGCTCTGGTATGTCCTCTCAGTGGTGATAGTATTTTTGCTAAGTATTGTGCCAGCTTATAAGTTGGTGAATCGATCTGGCTCACTATGGGACGTAGTGGAGCGTTTGGTTTGTGTATCTTCGGTAACCCATACAACCTCGGTGGTTTGGCACATGATGGTATTAGCGAATTCACGTCGAGATTTAATTTTTCGGAGTATTTCTTTATTAAATCGCTAGTTGTTTTAAGCGTGTTAGTTGTAGGGTCTGTTTTGACCTTTTTATATGTACTTTCGTCCGATAAAAGTTGTTGTATTTTAAAATTATATTCCGACGCGTCCATTACCACCGTAGCATTTCCTTTATCCGCGCGGAGAATCGTGAGTTCTGGTCTGTTCCGTAAGTTATTTAGCGCTATAAATTCGTCTTTGGGAAGGTTTGGTTTCGGCACTGAACTACGACGTAACAAGGACGAAATATCTTGACGTATGGCCTCCAAATCTTCCTTACCGATATTATTCTTAAACAGACAATCCTCAACCCTGCAGATAATTTCTTCGTACGGGATTTTTCGCGGAGTTAATGCGAAGTTCATTTCCTTCGCTAATACTTTCATTGTCGGTTCGTCCAGTGTATGTTTTGACAAATTATAGACAGTGCGTTGTTTATAGTTTGTGTCTATGGTCAACGGTTGTTTATTGTTCTGGCGTTGACTTGGATGTTTGGCATTTGATTTGATCGTTAATTTTTGGTATTTTTCTATTTGTTTATTTTTGCATTCATTGTATTTTGATGTTTCTCGTTTGTTTAAAGTTTCGATGCAATTATTAAAATCAAATGTCGTTAAAATTGTCTTTAGTTCACTGGACAAAATTGTCTATGGTGTTGTTTATGAAATGTAAATCGAACCGTTTCTGCTGAATCACCGTGCGTAACAACTTTTTACTTGCCTGATTTAAGATCTTAGCGCTTCCTCGAATGTCCTTTTTTTGTTGATATTTTGACACACGTAGGTATGAGATTATGGTCTCTGCATCTCTTCAAGAAATTTAAAGATGTTATATATCTTGCGCGCTTAGTTTTAAGATCTTCTAATCGGCGAATTTTATTTGCTATTACCAGTCCGTACTGGTTCACATAATGATTTCTTAAATTTACGCGAACACTACACATTGAATAAAACTATTATTTACGGATTTTATCGCGTTTAATTACATTAATTTATTTTTATTATTATCCCGACGTTTCGGGTGCTTTACAGCACCCACGGTCACGGGGGGGACTGAGATGTTTGACGTCCCAATGTCATAGTTAGTCCGGCTACCTTCAGTTTTTTAATATTAATTTTTGGTCCGATTTACGCAAAACGAGCCTATAGTATCATGAAGTCTTGCAGTGGTATGCTTGGGTTTGGGTTTAATTTTATTAATTATAGGATCCCAAGCAGATGGTAGCACCCAACCATCTTCTCTATTGAAATTTGGATGTTTTTTAATTTCAATAGCCTCACGTATCATCCTTGGTAGGAATCGGTGTTCTTTTGCGAGAATTTGTGGTTTATCAAATCTAATGTAATGGTGGGGACGATCTTGAACATGTTCGCAGACTGCAGACTTCCCGGAGCGTCGGTGCTTCACATCAGCTATATGTTCCTTCACGCGGGTTTTTATAGATCTCTTTGTTTGACCTATGTAAGAGAGACCACATTCACAATCTAGCTTGTACACACCTGCATCTTGTAGAGGAATATTACATTTGATGGATGGTAAAAATTGACTAATCTTCTTCAGCGGCTTGTAGTATGTCTTAATGGACGCTCGCTTCAAGATGTAGCCAATCTTGTCCGTGACTCCTCTAACATATGGTAGTAGAGCAGGCACGCGCTCGACTGTGGCCGGCTTCACTCGTTCACTGTGACGTAGGCGCGGGACCCGAAGCTTGTTGTCTTGCAATACTTGCTTGACATGCTGAAGCTCCGCAGCCAAATGTTTTCTGTCACAGATCCCTCATGCTCTCTGAAACAAAGATTTACCCACGGTAGCTAACTGTGAAGGATGATGGTGAGATTCACCATTTAGATATCGGTTGGTATGGGTCTTTTTCCTATACACAGTGTGACCAATAGTGTTATCAGGATTTCGGATGACTAAAACATCCAGGAAAGCTAAAGAATTATTTGCCTCTAACTCCATTGTGAATTGTATTTTAGAGTTTATGGAGTTAAGGTGGTCTAAAAATGCAGTTACTTTGTCAGATGGTAAAATTGTGAAAGTGTCGTCTAGGTACCGCTTGTAGAACCTTGGATTTACAGGAGCAGTAAGAAGGGCTTTCTCCTCAAAGTCCTCCATGAATATGTCGGCGACTATGGGAGACACAGGTGAGCCCATCGCCACACCATCTACTTGCTTGTAGAACTCCTCCTTCCACAATAGATAGCCAGATGTGAGGCAATGTTCAAGTAGTATTGCATATTCTTGAGGCATGTTATTTTCTTCTAGCTTCCTAGTTACAATTGAGATGCAGTCCACAATAGGTAGGCATGTAAATAGTGACTGAACATCAAAACTGACCATAGTTTCATTGTTAGCGAGATGTAGGTCTTTTATCTCACTCACAAAATGGTATGAATCCTTTGTGTGTGCTCTGGTATGTCCTCTCAGTGATGATAGTATTTTTGCTAAGTATTGTGCCAGCTTATAAGTTGGTGAATCGATCTGGCTCACTATGGGACGTAGTGGAGCGTTTGGTTTGTGTATCTTCGGTAACCCATACAACCTCGGTGGTTTGGCACATGATGGTATTAGCGAATTCACGTCGAGATTTAATTTTTCGGAGTATTTCTTTATTAAATCGCTAGTTGTTTTAAGCGTGTTAGTTGTAGGGTCTGTTTTGACCTTTTTATATGTACTTTCGTCCGATAAAAGTTGTTATATTTTAAAATTATATTCCGACGCGTCCATTACCACCGTAGCATTTCCTTTATCCGCGCGGAGAATCGTGAGTTCTGGTCTGTTCCGTAAGTTATTTAGCGCTATAAATTCGTCTTTGGGAAGGTTTGGTTTCGGCACTGAACTACGACGTAACAAGGACGAAATATCTTGACGTATGGCCTCCAAATCTTCCTTACCGATATTATTCTTAAACAGACAATCCTCAACACTGCAGATAATTTCTTCGTACGGGATTTTTCGCGGAGTTAATGCGAAGTTCATTCCCTTCGCTAATACTTTCATTGTCGGTTCGTCCAGTGTATGTTTTGACAAATTATAGACAGTGCGTTGTTTATAGTTTGTGTCTATGGTCAACGGTTGTTTATTGTTCTGGCGTTGACTTGGATGTTTGGCATTTGATTTGATCGTTAATTTTTGGTATTTTTCTATTTGTTTATTTTTGCATTCATTGTATTTTGATGTTTCTCGTTTGTTTAAAGTTTCGATGCAATTATTAAAATCAAATGTCGTTAAAATTGTCTTTAGTTAACTGGACAAATTGTCTATGGTGTTGTTTATGAAATGTAAATCGAACCGTTTCTGCTGAATCACCGTCCGTAACAACTTTTTACTTGCCTGATTTAAGATCTTAGCGCTTCCTCGAATGTCCTTTTTTTGTTGATATTTTGACACACGTAGGAATGAGATTATGGTCTCTGCATCTCTTCAAGAAATTTAAAGATGTTATATATCTTGCGCGCTTAGTTTTAAGATCTTCTAATCGGCGAATTTTATTTGCTATTACCAGTCCGTACTGGTTCACATAATGATTTCTTAAATTTACGCGAACACTACACATTGAATAAAACTATTATTTACGGATTTTATCGCGTTTAATTACATTAATTTATTTTTATTATTATCCCGACGTTTCGGGTGCTTTACAGCACCCACGGTCACGGGGGGGACTGAGATGTTTGACGTACCAATGTCATAGTTAGTCCGGCTACCTTCAGTTTTTTAATATTAATTTTTGGTCCGATTTACGCAAAACGAGCTTATAGTATCATGAAGTCTTGCAGTGGTATGCTTGGGTTTGGGTTTAATTTTATTAATTATAGGATCCCAAGCAGATGGTAGCACCCAACCATCTTCTCTATTGAAATTTGGATGTTTTTTAATTTCAATAGCCTCACGTATCATCCTTGGTAGGAATCGGTGTTCTTTTGCGAGAATTTGTGGTTTATCAAATCTAATGTAATGGTGGGGACGATCTTGAACATGTTCGCAGACTGCAGACTTCCCGGAGCGTCGGTGCTTCACATCAGCTATATGTTCCTTCACGCGGGTTTTTATAGATCTCTTTGTTTGACCTATGTAAGAGAGACCACATTCACAATCTAGCTTGTACACACCTGCATCTTGTAGAGGAATATTACATTTGATGGATGGTAAAAATTGACTAATCTTCTTCAGCGGCTTGTAGTATGTCTTAATGGACGCTCGCTTCAAGATGTAGCCAATCTTGTCCGTGACTCCTCTAACATATGGTAGTAGAGCAGGCGCGCGCTCGACTGTGGCCGGCTTCACTCGTTCACTGTGACGTAGGCGCGGGACCCGAAGCTTGTTGTCTTGCAATACTTGCTTGACATGCTGAAGCTCCGCAGCCAAATGTTTTCTGTCACAGATCCCTCATGCTCTCTGAAACAAAGATTTACCCACGGTAGCTAACTGTGAAGGATGATGGTGAGATTCACCATTTAGATATCGGCTGGTATGGGTCTTTTTCCTATACACAGTGTGACCAATAGTGTTATCAGGATTTCGGATGACTAAAACATCCAGGAAAGCTAAAGAATTATTTGCCTCTAACTCCATTGTGAATTGTATTTTAGAGTTTATGGAGTTAAGGTGGTCTAAAAATGCAGTTACTTTGTCAGATGGTAAAATTGTGAAAGTGTCGTCTAGGTACCGCTTGTAGAACCTTGGATTTACAGGAGCAGTAAGAAGGGCTTTCTCCTCAAAGTCCTCCATGAATATGTCGGCGACTATGGGAGACACAGGTGAGCCCATCGCCACACCATCTACTTGCTTGTAGAACTCCTCCTTCCACAATAGATAGCCAGATGTGAGGCAATGTTCAAGTAGTATTGCATATTCTTGAGGCATGTTATTTTCTTCTAGCTTCCTAGTTACAATTGAGATGCAGTCCACAATAGGTAGGCATGTAAATAGTGACTGAACATCAAAACTGACCATAGTTTCATTGTTAGCGAGATGTAGGTCTTTTATCTCACTCACAAAATGGTATGAATCCTTTGTGTGTGCTCTGGTATGTCCTCTCAGTGATGATAGTATTTTTGCTAAGTATTGTGCCAGCTTATAAGTTGGTGAATCGATCTGGCTCACTATGGGACGTAGTGGAGCGTTTGGTTTGTGTATCTTCGGTAACCCATACAACCTCGGTGGTTTGGCACATGATGGTATTAGCGAATTCACGTCGAGATTTAATTTTTCGGAGTATTTCTTTATTAAATCGCTAGTTGTTTTAAGCGTGTTAGTTGTAGGGTCTGTTTTGACCTTTTTATATGTACTTTCGTCCGATAAAAGTTGTTATATTTTAAAATTATATTCCGACGCGTCCATTACCACCGTAGCATTTCCTTTATCCGCGCGGAGAATCGTGAGTTCTGGTCTGTTCCGTAAGTTATTTAGCGCTATAAATTCGTCTTTGGGAAGGTTTGGTTTCGGCACTGAACTACGACGTAACAAGGACGAAATATCTTGACGTATGGCCTCCAAATCTTCCTTACCGATATTATTCTTAAACAGACAATCCTCAACACTGCAGATAATTTCTTCGTACGGGATTTTTCGCGGAGTTAATGCGAAGTTCATTCCCTTCGCTAATACTTTCATTGTCGGTTCGTCCAGTGTATGTTTTGACAAATTATAGACAGTGCGTTGTTTATAGTTTGTGTCTATGGTCAACGGTTGTTTATTGTTCTGGCGTTGACTTGGATGTTTGGCATTTGATTTGATCGTTAATTTTTGGTATTTTTCTATTTGTTTATTTTTGCATTCATTGTATTTTGATGTTTCTCGTTTGTTTAAAGTTTCGATGCAATTATTAAAATCAAATGTCGTTAAAATTGTCTTTAGTTAACTGGACAAATTGTCTATGGTGTTGTTTATGAAATGTAAATCGAACCGTTTCTGCTGAATCACCGTCCGTAACAACTTTTTACTTGCCTGATTTAAGATCTTAGCGCTTCCTCGAATGTCCTTTTTTTGTTGATATTTTGACACACGTAGGAATGAGATTATGGTCTCTGCATCTCTTCAAGAAATTTAAAGATGTTATATATCTTGCGCGCTTAGTTTTAAGATCTTCTAATCGGCGAATTTTATTTGCTATTACCAGTCCGTACTGGTTCACATAATGATTTCTTAAATTTACGCGAACACTACACATTGAATAAAACTATTATTTACGGATTTTATCGCGTTTAATTACATTAATTTATTTTTATTATTATCCCGACGTTTCGGGTGCTTTACAGCACCCACGGTCACGGGGGGGACTGAGATGTTTGACGTACCAATGTCATAGTTAGTCCGGCTACCTTCAGTTTTTTAATATTAATTTTTGGTCCGATTTACGCAAAACGAGCTTATAGTATCATGAAGTCTTGCAGTGGTATGCTTGGGTTTGGGTTTAATTTTATTAATTATAGGATCCCAAGCAGATGGTAGCACCCAACCATCTTCTCTATTGAAATTTGGATGTTTTTTAATTTCAATAGCCTCACGTATCATCCTTGGTAGGAATCGGTGTTCTTTTGCGAGAATTTGTGGTTTATCAAATCTAATGTAATGGTGGGGACGATCTTGAACATGTTCGCAGACTGCAGACTTCCCGGAGCGTCGGTGCTTCACATCAGCTATATGTTCCTTCACGCGGGTTTTTATAGATCTCTTTGTTTGACCTATGTAAGAGAGACCACATTCACAATCTAGCTTGTACACACCTGCATCTTGTAGAGGAATATTACATTTGATGGATGGTAAAAATTGACTAATCTTCTTCAGCGGCTTGTAGTATGTCTTAATGGACGCTCGCTTCAAGATGTAGCCAATCTTGTCCGTGACTCCTCTAACATATGGTAGTAGAGCAGGCGCGCGCTCGACTGTGGCCGGCTTCACTCGTTCACTGTGACGTAGGCGCGGGACCCGAAGCTTGTTGTCTTGCAATACTTGCTTGACATGCTGAAGCTCCGCAGCCAAATGTTTTCTGTCACAGATCCCTCATGCTCTCTGAAACAAAGATTTACCCACGGTAGCTAACTGTGAAGGATGATGGTGAGATTCACCATTTAGATATCGGCTGGTATGGGTCTTTTTCCTATACACAGTGTGATCAATAGTGTTATCAGGATTTCGGATGACTAAAACATCCAGGAAAGCTAAAGAATTATTTGCCTCTAACTCCATTGTGAATTGTATTTTAGAGTTTATGGAGTTAAGGTGGTCTAAAAATGCAGTTACTTTGTCAGATGGTAAAATTGTGAAAGTGTCGTCTAGGTACCGCTTGTAGAACCTTGGATTTACAGGAGCAGTAAGAAGGGCTTTCTCCTCAAAGTCCTCCATGAATATGTCGGCGACTATGGGAGACACAGGTGAGCCCATCGCCACACCATCTACTTGCTTGTAGAACTCCTCCTTCCACAATAGATAGCCAGATGTGAGGCAATGTTCAAGTAGTATTGCATATTCTTGAGGCATGTTATTTTCTTCTAGCTTCCTAGTTACAATTGAGATGCAGTCCACAATAGGTAGGCATGTAAATAGTGACTGAACATCAAAACCGACCATAGTTTCATTATTAGCGAGATGTAGGTCTTTTATCTCACTCACAAAATGGTATGAAACCTTTGTGTGTGCTCTGGTATGTCCTCTCAGTGGTGATAGTATTTTTGCTAAGTATTGTGCCAGCTTATAAGTTGGTGAATCGATCTGGCTCACTATGGGACGTAGTGGAGCGTTTGGTTTGTGTATCTTCGGTAACCCATACAACCTCGGTGGTTTGGCACATGATGGTATTAGCGAATTCACGTCGAGATTTAATTTTTCGGAGTATTTCTTTATTAAATCGCTAGTTGTTTTAAGCGTGTTAGTTGTAGGGTCTGTTTTGACCTTTTTATATGTACTTTCGTCCGATAAAAGTTGTTGTATTTTAAAATTATATTCCGACGCGTCCATTACCACCGTAGCATTTCCTTTATCCGCGCGGAGAATCGTGAGTTCTGGTCTGTTCCGTAAGTTATTTAGCGCTATAAATTCGTCTTTGGGAAGGTTTGGTTTCGGCACTGACCTACGACGTAACAAGGACGAAATATCTTGACGTATGGCCTCCAAATCCTCCTTACCGATATTATTCTTAAACAGACAATCCTCAACACTGCAGATAATTTCTTCGTACGGGATTTTTCGCGGAGTTAATGCGAAGTTCATTCCCTTCGCTAATACTTTCATTGTCGGTTCGTCCAGTGTATGTTTTGACAAATTATAGACAGTGCGTTGTTTATAGTTTGTGTCTATGGTCAACGGTTGTTTATTGTTCTGGCGTTGACTTGGATGTTTGGCATTTGATTTGATCGTTAATTTTTGGTATTTTTCTATTTGTTTATTTTTGCATTCATTGTATTTTGATGTTTCTCGTTTGTTTAAAGTTTCGATGCAATTATTAAAATCAAATGTCGTTAAAATTGTCTTTAGTTCACTGGACAAATTGTCTATGGTGTTGTTTATGAAATGTAAATCGAACCGTTTCTGCTGAATCACCGTCCGTAACAACTTTTTACTTGCCTGATTTAAGATCTTAGCGCTTCCTCGAATGTCCTTTTTTGTTGATATTTTGACACACGTAGGAATGAGATTATGGTCTCTGCATCTCTTCAAGAAATTTAAAGATGTTATATATCTTGCGCGCTTAGTTTTAAGATCTTCTAATCGGCGAATTTTATTTGCTATTACCAGTCCGTACTGGTTCACATAATGATTTCTTAAATTTACGCGAACACTACACATTGAATAAAACTATTATTTACGGATTTTATCGCGTTTAATTACATTAATTTATTTTTATTATTACCCCGACGTTTCGGGTGCTTTACAGCACCCATGGTCACGGGGGAGACTGAGATGTTTGACGTCCCAATGTCATAGTTAGTCCGGCTACCTTCAGTTTTTTAATATTAAAATATAAATCGGACCAAAAATTAATATTAAAAAACTGAAGGTAGCCGGACTAACTATGACATTGGGACGTCAAACATCTCAGTCCCCCCCGTGACCGTGGGTGCTGTAAAGCACCCGAAACGTCGGGATAATAATTAAAATAAATTAATGTAATTAAACGCGATAAAATCCGTAAATAATAGTTTTATTCAATGTGTAGTGTTCGCGTAAATTTAAGAAATCATTATGTGAACCAGTACGGACTGGTAATAGCAAATAAAATTCGCCGATTAGAAGATCTTAAAACTAAGCGCGCAAGATATATAACATCTTTAAATTTCTTAAAGAGATGCAGAGACCATAATCTCATTCCTACGTGTGTCAAAATATCAACAAAAAAGGACATTCGAGGAAGCGCTAAGATCTTAAATCAGGCAAGTAAAAAGTTGTTACGGACGGTGATTCAGCAGAAACGGTTCGATTTACATTTCATAAACAACACCATAGACAATTTGTCCAGTGAACTAAAGACAATTTTAACGACATTTGATTTTAATAATTGCATCGAAACTTTAAACAAACGAGAAACATCAAAATACAATGAATGCAAAAATAAACAAATAGAAAAATACCAAAAATTAACGATCAAATCAAATGCCAAACATCCAAGTCAACGCCAGAACAATAAACAACCGTTGACCATAGACACAAACTATAAACAACGCACTGTCTATAATTTGTCAAAACATACACTGGACGAACCGACAATGAAAGTATTAGCGAAGGGAATGAACTTCGCATTAACTCCGCGAAAAATCCCGTACGAAGAAATTATCTGCAGTGTTGAGGATTGTCTGTTTAAGAATAATATCGGTAAGGAAGATTTGGAGGCCATACGTCAAGATATTTCGTCCTTGTTACGTCGTAGTTCAGTGCCGAAACCAAACCTTCCCAAAGACGAATTTATAGCGCTAAATAACTTACGGAACAGACCAGAACTCACGATTCTCCGCGCGGATAAAGGAAATGCTACGGTGGTAATGGACGCGTCGGAATATAATTTTAAAATACAACAACTTTTATCGGACGAAAGTACATATAAAAAGGTCAAAACAGACCCTACAACTAACACGCTTAAAACAACTAGCGATTTAATAAAGAAATACTCCGAAAAATTAAATCTCGACGTGAATTCGCTAATACCATCATGTGCCAAACCACCGAGGTTGTATGGGTTACCGAAGATACACAAACCAAACGCTCCACTACGTCCCATAGTGAGCCAGATCGATTCACCAACTTATAAGCTGGCACAATACTTAGCAAAAATACTATCACCACTGAGAGGACATACCAGAGCACACACAAAGGATTCATACCATTTTGTGAGTGAGATAAAAGACCTACATCTCGCTAACAATGAAACTATGGTCAGTTTTGATGTTCAGTCACTATTTACATGCCTACCTATTGTGGACTGCATCTCAATTGTAACTAGGAAGCTAGAAGAAAATAACATGCCTCAAGAATATGCAATACTACTTGAACATTGCCTCACATCTGGCTATCTATTGTGGAAGGAGGAGTTCTACAAGCAAGTAGATGGTGCGGCGATGGGCTCACCTGTGTCTCCCATAGTCGCCGACATATTCATGGAGGACTTTGAGGAGAAAGCCCTTCTTACTGCTCCTGTAAATCCAAGGTTCTACAAGCGGTACGTAGACGACACTTTCACAATTTTACCATCTGACAAAGTAACTGCATTTTTAGACCACCTTAACTCCATAAACTCTAAAATACAATTCACAATGGAGTTAGAGGCAAATAATTCTTTAGCTTTCCTGGATGTTTTAGTCATCCGAAATCCTGATAACACTATTGATCACACTGTGTATAGGAAAAAGACCCATACCAGCCGATATCTAAATGGTGAATCTCACCATCATCCTTCACAGTTAGCTACCGTGGGTAAATCTTTGTTTCAGAGAGCACGAGGGATCTGTGACAGAAAACATTTGGCTGCGGAGCTTCAGCATGTCAAGCAAGTATTGCAAGACAACAAGCTTCGGGTCCCGCGCCTACGTCACAGTGAACGAGTGAAGCCGGCCACAGTCGAGCGCGCGCCTGCTCTACTACCATATGTTAGAGGAGTCACGGACAAGATTGGCTACATCTTGAAGCGAGCGTCAATTAAGACATACTACAAGCCGCTGAAGAAGATTAGTCAATTTTTACCATCCATCAAATGTAATATTCCTCTACAAGATGCAGGTGTGTACAAGCTAGATTGTGAATGTGGTCTCTCTTACATAGGTCAAACAAAGAGATCTATAAAAACCCGCGTGAAGGAACATATAGCTGATGTGAAGCACCGACGCTCCGGGAAGTCTGCAGTCTGCGAACATGTTCAAGATCGTCCCCACCATTACATTAGATTTGATAAACCACAAATTCTCGCAAAAGAACACCGATTCCTACCAAGGATGATACGTGAGGCTATTGAAATTAAAAAACATCCAAATTTCAATAGAGAAGATGGTTGGGTGCTACCATCTGCTTCGGAT